>WOGN01006081.1:0-12685 GCA_015342105.1 Leptinotarsa texana
ATATCTTTTATTATTTATTTGCGAGCGCTTTCGACAGCTGGTAGTACTGTCATCATCTGGCCCCTCTCAAACTGCAGTTATATATACTACAAGCCTCCATCGGTTTATCAAATTGGTAATTCAATATTAAATAAAGTTCATAATGAAGCTACACAAGAAACAAGAAAAAAAATTAAGGGACAAACAGTCTCTATATCGTTGGATGGATGGAGCAACATTCACAACTATCCATTAGTTTGCTCAAGCATCACCACCTCATGTGGTGAATCTATTTTAATTGACACGGTGGACACACAGAGCAATCCACATAGTGCTGATAATTTAAGTGTAGTTGCAATGAATGCTATCATATCCGCCCAAGAAAAATTTGGCATTAAGATAGGTAGTTTTGTAACGGATAATGCAGCCAATGTTCAAAAAAAAAAGAAGAGAACTGTCTGAAAAACAAAAAACAGATTTTGTTCACTATGGTTGTTGCGCACACATTTTGAGTCTGCTTGCCAAAGATTCAGAAATGCCTACAGTGACATTGTCGATTATGAAAGTAATAAAATATTTTCGAAATAAACAGGCTCCATCTGCTCTTTACAAAAATGCAGGGGGTAAAAATTAGTTCTTCCCTTAGAAATTCGATGGAATACTATGAATGATTCATTGCAATCATATTTTGACAACAGAGGGATATTAGTGCAAGTTTGTCAAGACCACAAAGAGTCGATAGACAATGAAATTATTAAAATTGTGAATGATTCTCACATAACAATGAATTGTGTTGATTTGCTAAAAAACTTTCACCGATTGCAGTGGCTTTGGACAGAATGCAAAGAAACGGAACCACTATAGCCATAGCTGTCAAAATATGTAATATACTAGAAAATGATTTAGCACATCAGACATCAACTGTAAAAAAAGCATTTCTGGCGAGAAAAAAATGGCTCTGTCTGGAGAGCACTATGCAGCTAACATGTTGGATCATCGATTTTTAGGTCGAAATCTGGGTAATGCTCAAAAAAAGGAAGCTTATGAATATATAACAGCAGCTGACAAAAACTTCACTTCCTTCATAATGGCATTGGTTGCCAAAACTCTTCCTTTTCCAGAATATATGTTTGGGGCTCAGTTCGTAATGACCAGTCCATTATTATGGTGGAGGTCAATGATTTTAGAAAATGAAAAAGATTGGCCAGAAAAGTTTTTGACTTTTCGCGAAAAGCTTTCAACTGCTACAACCACCACAGCGGAGCTTGAGAGGCAGTTCTCTACATTTGGCTTGGTTCAGTCTAAACTCCACAATAGATTAGGCAATGAAAAAGCTGCCAAACTTGTCTTTTTATTTAAATATTTTAATCAAAACCCTGAAAATCGAAAGAATGCTTTGACATGGATAACTTCTCCAGTTCCTCAATCTGAGCTGCCTTCAACATCTACTCCCACAATAATTTCAGTGGAAAATGATTCGGATGAAGAAGACAACATACCATTAAGTAATTTAACAAAGACTTAATATAAAGACTGATTTTAAAATAATGTGATACTATTATTTATTTTGTTTTTTGTTCAAGTAGTTTGGAATATTATTTTGTTCAACATATTATTATTTTAATTTTATATTGCTAAGAAAAAGAAATTTTGAATTTATTTATTTTTTTATTTGATATCTAGTTTTATTCATTTATTTTTATTTTTGTAGTTTCAAATAATAAAAAAGTTGATATAAATGCCTTTCTTATTTTTATACACAACATATTTGAACTGAAAAAATAATTTGTAAGTATTAATTATCTTGATAATTACGAACCCTGACAATCTCCAATTTCAGGCCCCGTTGCCACCGCTCGAAGCTCGTTTGCCTGGTGTAACGTCAGGATGCACCGCGGACGCATCCCGCTCTTTCTCAGTTGTTAATTGATATTCTGGGATACTTGGGAGATAATTTTCTTTTATAATATGTGATTTTCAATAAAAAACTAAATCTACTTGAATGAGCCCATTCTTCGTTAACAATAGAACTGATAGAAATCAATTATTTGAATTCAATACTATTTTGCTTCTGAAATAATTTATGTTAAGCCTTCCTTGGTAAATAGTTTGAATCCGTATATGACAAAAATTCTTTTACGGACCTATGTTTATATGAACATGCCCTTAGACTTCTCATCAATTATAAAACACCCTGTACAATTACTGGAAATCCGAATTTGAAATGAAAAGGATTAACTGGTGAGACACTGAATATGTGTTCTTGAATTTTGAATGGCGCCTCTCAACAACTCCAAAACTATGAATTTTAGAAGGATTTGAGGAAAACAAATTGTCGTTTATCAAAAGGGGTTTAGGTGCATTCATTTACTCAAAATTCATATTTTGCTTAGTGATATTTAGACAACATGAAATGACAATTTGGATGAATCCTCAACAGAATTTCATTCAAAAGAATTATTATTTCAAGACAAATTTTTCAATAGATAATTTTGATTTCCAAAACCATTTTGATTTTAGCAAGGTGATGAGTCATACATATGGAAAATATCAATATTTTTTTCTTCCCTCAATAATTTTCTTCAATATTTGTCTCCTATCTATCCTGCATCCAAACTAATACAAAACAGAATTCTAACATCGCCTCACCTGATATAAACATGAGTTAAACTCTCAGGAATCGTAGGCCCAGTCAGCTTCATATAAATAGTGCTCAGATACCCCGTTGCCTGCGAACTCTGATACAGAATGTGCAAGTCCGACCCTGGAATCGCTATCGACTCCTGCACGATTTGCGTCTCTGCGAAGACGACGCTCTTTCCCTGCATGCCGCCCACAGCTTCCGGCAGCCATGTTCCCGTTATGATGGGGTTGAGGATGTCGGGGTCGTGGTCGTCACACGTGTTGGGGAGCCCCCCATTGGGGCCGAAGAAGCTTCGAGATACGCCAGGAAAGTTCAGTGCTGGATTCATGGCCAAAAAGCTGAAAATTCAAAGGTTGGAATTTTATATGACTATTTAGTTAAGGAACGTTGATCATTGTGTTCCGCAAGGATCAGTGATCGGACCAGTTCCATTTATATTTTGTATAAACTCGAAATCTTATTTAAACAGAAAGAAAGAACCGAATTACTTAATGATGACCCTAAAATAGCAAATTGTTCAAAAATTTTTGCTGAAATGAGGATTAACGCCCAAAATGAACTTTAACATTTTCTGCATGTCTGGCTGCCCATAGATTAAAAAAACATTCAACAAAAATTAATATGCGTACATTTATGAGAGATTTTCAAAGACATACTATTCAAATTGAATGTCTGCAGCCGTTTGTAGTAATCGGAATGTTCTTGATAGGTACCAACGAAATTGGTGGGTCTAGTGAAGTACGCTAAACTTTCATTTTCGCTATGTTGATGATTGAAATACTAAAATTATTATTATAGAAATTCTTTTCGAAATAAAGAGCCCTATCAAATATCATTAAAGGACAAAATCCTTAGAATCATCCAAGGAATAGTCTCTTAATTTTGTGCCGCATGTTCAATGTTTAATGAATTCCCTGTAGAATATACCATTGTCACCATTGAAGTCGATAACATATGGGAAATTTCTTTAGTATTAGACTAACGTGAAATTGGACTTTGCCATCGAATCAGACCAAAACTGACACAAACACAATCAACAGATCTTATTCAAAACCGATTGAGAAACTGAAGTTCACATTTGAGATTTACAAGTGATGCGAATTCTATCCAATTTGAGAACAGGAACAGTTAATAATTTACAACAATTGAAAAAAAACTCTATTGAACAGTGGTATTGGATATTCCACAAAAACGTTTTATTTTCATCAGTTCGGGCTTCCGTTGTCTGATATAATATAAATTGATTCGAAAACCGTGAAAAAACAATAAAAAAAATTAATAAGATTAACCGAAAATACCAATTTCATTAAACAAAAACTGAAATTACAGAGAAATAACATATAAGCAACAACCAAACAAATAAAAAAATTGAAATATTATAAAAGCTAAAAAATAAAAATTAAAAAATATCATTAAAAAAAATTAAAAATAAAAATTAAAAGATTTCAAACCAAGTTATGTCACGACGTTTCGATTGTTAGTATTCATAATCGTCTTCGGGTGATAACTGGACTTATTCCTTCAAAAGCTGACTATTTATAGATCACTCGACTGCTTTCACCCCTCTCTTCACTCGTTCCGTATCATTGGTTTTAGCGGGAGATGAGTGTTTGGCGGGAATTGGTTGGTTTTCGCTTGATTAGAGGTTTCCATATGTTACGTATCTCTACGCTAGCTTGACTAAATCCAACAATGCATTCCTTGGTAATTTCAGTTTTTGTTTTAATAAAATTGTTATTTTCGGTTAATCTTATTAACTGTTTGTTTTTTCAGGGTTTTCAAATCAATTTATATTATATTAGACCAATGGAAGTCCTAATTGATGAAATTTACCACGAAACATTGTCAACCGCCTTCTAACAAAAGTTAAAAACGTTTTACTTGCGTTCGGTACAATACACTGAGATTATGTGATTGTTTCAACAATTTAGTTTATATCATTAGTGCAGCTAATCAATTACACAGTTTCCAATTACTTTCAATGAATGTTGAATACCACCAACGATCTTTTATGAGTGGATCTTTATTAGTGTTCATCACATAATTTAGCATACCCAAAATGTCAATTCAATTTCCAATAAACTACCAAACGCATCACAAAGAATATCATGTGGGCGAGGAGTGGCTCGGCTAGTCTCCATCGGACCACTTTTTTGATAAAAACACCCTAGATACCCTAGAAGGCCCTTTTGGCACTTCTTCTTCTTCAATCCATTCTGCTCATTGACAATCAAAACCAACAGGATTGCTCAAGAAGTTACGTCATTTCATTGTCTTCTCTCTCAACCCTCAGGGAATATTAAGGTCCTTTTGACCGATTTGACGACAACACCCTGGTCATTGACGATATCCTCTACAAGAACTAATGAGGGTGCTCAAGAACTTACGTCATTCCGTTGTTCTCAGGTTCTCTCAGATTTAAACCTTTATGATAACTCTTCACGTACCTACTCGACCTACTCGATGGACTTCAGAGACCTGCATGAACTATATTCAGCTTAGCGTTAGTATAACTACTCACTTACCTTGTTTTGACATGACCAACGTCTGCATCATCGCTGAGCTGCATATGTACAGGAGGAAGTACTATAATTTGATTCCATGGTACAAAAACAGTTATTGTCATCGGTTTGAAGGGTGATCTCTGGAACTGCAATGTGACTGCTCCACCACCATTGACTAGCACATCAAACCTATGACAAATCAGTAATTATTATTGAAATATTTCTTGCATCCTACTTTTTTATATATACTAAAAAGTATGATATATAACATATATAGCAACAGCATCCTTTTGAAGGTTACTACCAACAGAAAAAGTGGTGACCCGTATAATACATTATATAATGAATAATATGAGATAGTACATAGGCAGATTATTCGAAACTTTTGTTTGAGAATAGAGTTGAAGTACAAGGAAATAGTACTAGTTTGTTAGCAGAACCACAAGATTGAAGAAGTAACCAATACACCAATACTTCAAACAGGAATCAGATCGGTATGATGATTGTATATTTTTTAAGTACGGTAGAAAATAAATGTCAAGCTTCAAAAAACTTTGTTCGAATGAATACCCTGAAAAACAACTCAGCAAACAACCCTGGATTGTTTTACTATAATTATTTTGAGACATGCATTGAGAACAAATACAAAACTCTAGTTTTCAAAAGTTCATTCATAATTGAATTCACTGATAAAACGGAAAGAGTTTTTTCCAAAGGATAAAAGAGCACGTACTGTCATCGATGACAGTACGTCCACTATTAGGGTGGACATTCGACGTAAGTGGAATTTCACCTCTTTCATATACTATACTGTGTAGCAATCCTACGAATGATATCTGATACAATTCCATAACGAATGTCTGGAATACAAACTGGATAGAAAAAAGTGTTTTTCTATCAGTGTTCAAATAAAAGTATTCGTTTTGAAAGAATATTTTTTCATGTAATTCAATGTTTATATGAAAGTAGGTGTTTGTAGAGGACTTTTCTTCAAGTTTGTGCCTAAATATTATCTCTTTGCATGATCTACACATCTTTGTAAGTCCATTTTCAAATTGAATACTTTCTTCCTTTTTGTTCGAAGCTTTCCACATTTCTTTTCTTTTCTTATTTCTCAACAGACAGACAGATGTTGGAGGAGGAGTTTTTACTTTGGCTAATGCTAAAGAAGTTGAGACATAAAAAGAATTGGCAAAGAAAAAAACTGTGTATAAACTTGTATTCTGTACTTTCCTGAAAACAGAGGAATAGTTTAGCCTCATAAACGTTGAAATGAGTATTGTGTGATTTCTTAGCTCGTTATCGATAAGCAAAAATAATTAATACGACAAAACATTTATTTTTGTGAAAAATATTTTGAATTTCCGCAGTAAACTGGAAAGTTAGCCTGTGTCAACAACGAATTCCCCTTTACAATTTTCATATCTTTAAGATCGTGGAAGGTGTAAATTACGAAAAAAGTTCTACAAACAATTATATTTTTCTACAGAAAGATAATTTTTTGAAAAATATCAATTTTGTTGCATCAACATATTCATCTGCTCATTCGAGAGATAGTCTGCGGATAAAAATGCACCAGCCCCCTATTAATAATTACTTGCCCAAGGAAGCCATTGTCAACAATAGTCATGCCATACGTCTTCTTGTCCCTAATTTATATTCATGGACTTTCCTCTCGCAGTTTATGTTGCAACTCGCTCCAGTTATACCCTCTAAGCATTATTTACTTACGAAACGTTTATTTCCCTCCCGAGGTCGGCGAACGGCTACTATACGTTCTGGTTTCATAGTCGGGATTATATTTGCCGCCGTGTAATTTCATATATGGAATATTCAGAACGGTTGTTTTGGGAAAAAAGTTCCTATTGGACGACGTATTATAATAATAATACATTTATTTTACTAAAGATGATGAAAAATGTTTGAATTGAAAGGGTATCTTTTAAGGGAAGTCATTTTAGGGAAAGAAGGTTTTTAGAAAGTTTGAGATGCTCATCATCTTCATCTTGATTAAAAAAAATGTGGGAATTTTTCAAAGAGAGGAAGGCAGCAATCAATTTCAAAAATATTGTGTAAGAATCCTATAAATGATATCTGATTCAATTTCATACGAATGTTTGGAATACAAACGGAATAGAGGAATGAGAAAAAAGTTACAGGAGATTCTGGTACTCATTGTCGAAGTCAAGCTCAGAGTTACTCAAACTCAACCAAAAAGCAACAATCCACAATGAATGCGACTATACAGAAAAAAAAATGATGACGGTAACACGACACAAGAAGAATAAATGAGAAAGTTATTTGGCGATTATCCCTTAAATCTGTTTTTCCGTTTACCAGCTGCTAGTTTGTCAAGCTTTCGGAAAGATTATTTCCTTCTTCAGGGCAACTGAATAGATGATTGTGAAAATATATGTATAAAACGTAACGGCTATACCGTAGTCAACACGAGATTAATATAAAAAATCAGCAGCAAATCGAACGAAAAATAATTTGAAAGTTAATTTTGACATGAATCAATAAATGAAAATTATTTGTTGATAATATAAAAATAATAATTTGTTTTACAATAAGGTACATACTGGATGAATCAGCATTACTATTTCGTCTTCAACTATCTTTTATAATTTAAATAAATACGTATAACTTTGACTGAGATTATTTAAGTCAGTTTTTTTATTCATGGATTTTAATTATTTATATGTATCATTTCTAGAGAGGAACTTTTGTAGGAATTTTGTTCATTTCCTAAAATACTAGCATTAGTATAGTTCACTTGGTGGCCTAATGAATTTACATGTTCTGATAATGCACATAATGGAACATTTCTTCTGCAGTCACTTTTATGAGAGGTAACTCAACGTTTTAGAAGTCTTGAGGTCTGTCCAATATACACTTTATCACAATCTTTGCAAGGTGTTTTATAAACGATTTTATAATTTTGATCAGTATTGACAGGTGTTTTTAGTTTTGAATTCAAACAAAAAATTCCGTAGCCTTCCATACATAAAAGATTCAACTTCAAAATTGATTAATTTTCTGAAGAAAACAAAACTCAGAATTGCTCATAAGAATATTAAAACAACAAATCAGTTCTTTTCAAAACACGATTTTTCATATTGACCCAGTGGGATTTGTTGAAGGCTTCAGAAATGGAATCACACTTACGAATTCCATGAACTTTTATTATTTTTTATCTGAATCATAGTATGGCTCATATATAACGTCACAGTATTTGAAGAGACTCAGCACCAAACTATCATGAAGCATTTTTTTAGAAATTGGCTCAAAATAAAACGATTGGAGTATAACAGTTTCAATGACATACATTTTTTCAAAATGATCAGTGAATTTCACTGTTCTTTTACAGTGAAGTTCTAGGTGTACTGAGTTGAACCTCAAAACAATGAGCAGCTACAGTCCGTCGCGTATTTCTGATATGTACCGCACTCGGTGGAATCAAATGGGCCATGTCCAGTGAAAGTATCTATAGAAGAGAGACAAATCTCAAACATTTCCTATGTTTCAGACAATGAAGGTTGCAAGCGACATTCACGTCTCTAATCAGTTGGATGTTTTTTTATGAATGGAATCCAGCAGCTTCAGGGTATGATTAGGGACGGAGCTCTATACATGAGAACAATATTACAAAAAAGGTCTGACCTGAGCTTTATGAAGCATCAAAAGTTGCTGGAGTCTGTACAGTTTTCTGTTCGGAACAGTATTCCAAGCTTTTGAGGAGCAACCTTTGTAATTTCAGCAACATGATTGTGCCAAGACATATTGGTGTCCATTTCAACCCCAACAAACTTATTGAAGCATAAAGTGAAATTGTCTTACCCGAAATTGTTATATCCAACTCGGAAATATTAATCTTTTGGGAAAAACCGATGCCTGGGTTCATGATGGGTTTGGTCGGCAACCCTCATGCCAGAAATATTGCGTTATTTCAAATATGGGTGACATACGCGATGGAAGGTCGCCTGTTGATCTTTGTTTTCGAAAGCCGTCTTGATGATTGCTCAAGATGTTAAATCCTTCCAAATATTTGAGGATATGATATGATTTAATTTTTTTCAAACAGATGAACTGTTTCCTCCATGATTTTGATATCACTGATAGCAAAGTGACTGATCTAGGGTTATTTGGAAGATTTTCCTCACCTTCTTTGGAAATGGACTGAACGCGAGCAATCATTCAACAAAACGGAAAAACCCATTTCTTGTGAGATAGGTTGGAAAGTCTGCGAAATACTAAGTACGATGACGGGACCCCATAAGGACCATACACCTTGTTGACATTGAGCTGTTTAGAAATTTACCTGACTAGACGTCGTCAAAAAGTAATTATTGCCATTGTGGATTGTAGTAAATTTACTTTTTCAATAGTTGTTATAATTGAAAGTGAACCATCCGCTTGTGTAAGTGGTGGAACTGTGAGTTTTATGAAGTTTCGATCAACAGCTTCAGCTACCGACCAGAAGGATCTAAATCCATTGGGATTGGCAAGCAGTTTACCTCTCATTCTCTAATTGCTTCCATTTATCCTGAGTTGCTGTTGCGAGCATCAACAAACCTAGTTCGGTTTTCTGCACCGGGATTTCTGCACCATGCCGGTAGGCGAGATTTTTGAAAGCCACAGGTTGCTCGAAATTTTTGTTGAACCAAGGTTTGCTGTTTCGTTTCATTGAAGAAGAAAGATATGCATACGTGGATGATACAATAACTTCAGATCATTACAGCTGTAGTTAGACCTGCAGCTACTTGATACTCAATAAATGGATGCAATCGGATATGTTCTTTATTCAATGAAATAATTGAGACTCTTATCATCTTCAGCAGAAACTACTGTGTATGTTGTGGTAAAAATATTATACTACGCCAGAACACTTTTTTGCACTCCCCTCATTCATCATTGCCATTCAGGCCTTCCTCAGCAGTGTCATCAAGACCTATTCAACGCTCTCTGTTATCTCATCGTTTGGGAGTGGGTCTGGACAACTTGCAACTTCCTCTAACTTAGTTACTTCTAAAAACTCTCTACATTCATACCGCGCGCAGAACACTACCAGCTCATTAAAAGGAAAATTTTCCTTCGTCTCAGGTTTCAGTTAAGACGCCGAATGCTCCATTCCGTTCCTTCATTAACGGCCCACGCAAGTTTGCTCGAATTTCTCTCGCTCTCGATGTTTTCTAATTAGATTTGTTGTCAACAATTTCCTCAATAATGAAGTAAATTACAGAAGTACTCCTCTCTTCGTTAACCCTAACTACATGCAACAACAAAATGCGAGCAACCGTGGCATCGAGTAACAAATGGAAAGAAGTCGAGTAATTTGGGGGTGCACCCTTACATAATTTCAGGGCGGCCGCATCAAAGACTGCGGATCTACTAATTTTGCAGAATTTGAGTTGATTATTATGTCGCGAGTCGGGAAGGATCGTCTCTAACGGGATTTGCAATGATTGCTTAGCAGCAGAGGATTGTTCCCACTTTCGATATTATTAGTAGTATCAGCTGGAGTAAGATTTAGGAAATTAGCGTCGATCCACCCAGTGCCTTAGTATCTCAGATTGATTCATCTTATCAGTTATTTGAATTTTTTCAAAGACAAAACGCAAACACTACAGGAAAATATATTTGGCGCTCAAAAAGCAGTACCTGTGCAAAAGTAGCGATTCACGTTGATTTTGAATCGCTGGAGATTGAATTCATTTGGAAAACGGTCTCAGGAAGTTTTTTCCACATAAACGCAGTTTCCTAAATTTCTGATATGTACCGCTCTTGATGGAATCAAGTATGTTGCTCTAAAGAAGGTCTGATCTGAGCTTCACAAAGCATCAAAAGTTGCTGAGGTGTTAGTTTTCTTGTTCGGAATAGTGTACTAAGCTTTTGAGGAGCAGCCATTGCAATTCTAGCGACATGATTATGCCAAGACATATTGGTATCCATTTCAACTCCCAACAACATTATCTGACATTATTGTATCCGATTTGAGGACATTTATCTTTTTTTTGGAGAAAGCCGATGCTTGGGTTTCTGAGGCATCAATTTGAATCTGGTTTCACCCCAATTTGAAATCCCTTCTAGATCCTAATTGAGATATGCAACCTCCTGCTGCCGATGAAGATGTTCCTCCGTAGCCGATGTCGTGGAATCCAAATGGAATGACGAGCCAAGTGTGCTGTCGTCAGCAGTTGTCAGCAATATATTGGATTCCTGATTTCTTCGAATACAATCAAACGGTTAGCTTCAAGGAAATTGGTCTATCCATTCGAAAATCTACTTCTTGTTTTTGGAAAAATTCTTCTAGTTTATCCGATATAAAATTTTGAACAAGAACTACTACTCAAATAATATATCTATTCGGCACTGTAGTTTTATTTTGATTATTTTTGATGAATTCACTCAAATTATTCTTTGTTCCGTAGGATACGACCAATTCTTTGCTTTTTATCGAACGAGCGATATCGTTATCAATAATAATAATTATGACAATATTTATTTGTAGTTATTTGTACATACATCATCTTCAGATGATGTGGTGCTGCAGGTTTTTCCGGGTTTTCCTGCAGCTGAAAAAGCAAATGCGCCACTGGAATCAATGAAGTCGCTCCGGAGCGAAAATTAATTTTTATTGTTGTTTTTATTTTATTTTCATCGTTTTTCAATAAATTTTCATTACATTCAAAAAAAGAACAATAAATATTCAATCTATAAAAATAAATAAGAACTACAGATGGACCTAGAAACAGCATGTACCGGACGGATACTGTTGATTCCAGTTCTAGCCTTGAAGAAAAGAAAATTAAACTATAGAAAAAACAAGGAAGAAAGAAGGAATAAAAAGAGAAAGGAGAGAAAAGGAAGAGGAAGAGAAAACATGTTGAATGTTATTACTGAAAATTTTTTATAAGCATAGAATCTAGAAAATCAATGACTTTCGGATTGAGCAGCGATGATATATTTTTTGTAACAGCACTTAAATAAAGAAACTTTACTAACTTTATATTTTTTGGAATATTATTATATAAACTATATATAATATAACCAAAGGATCGTTGATGCAGAGTGGTTCGATAGGGCGGAGGAGAAAGTAACCCTCTAAACCTCAAATTCGAAGTACAGTAGAATTCATATATAACGAAACCGTTTATAACGACTATCCGTTAACAGCGACGATAATGTTTACTCAAGTTTAGTTTCACATTTACTTACTGAGAAAATATACCGTTTGGTGCGACTCCGGTTTAAGCGACCAATCGCTTATAGCGACCGTTTTTCATAATAATACATCCGGTTAAACCGTCGGGCAATGTTTTTTTACAAAATCTGCACACCAATACCTCGACGCACTCCCTCTTCTTAGGTACCTTTATTGTAGGTACTACTAGCAGGTAGTATTCTTAGGTACCTCTATTGCTAGGTAGTACTAACAGATAATAATAGACGTATTTTACGCCAGAGGTTCCAGTACGAAGTGTTTGTCACTTGTAAGTTCATAAAGTTCGACAAAATTCATTCTGTGAAGCGAAAATGTTTTGCAATTGAAGAAAAA
>WOGN01006082.1:0-12685 GCA_015342105.1 Leptinotarsa texana
CAAGCAACAATATAATACGAGATGAAAATTAGGAATTATTAACAAGAAATGAAAACTGTCAGTATCCACAACCGTCTTCGGGTGATAACTGAACTTATTTCCCTGCCTATTTATAGGTCATTCGAGTGCTTTCATCTATCCCCTCTTTCCGCTTAATCGATATTAGCGGGAGCTGACCGTTTTTAATTTTTTAAAGATTCTTTCAGGGATTTCAAATCAATTTATATCACATTAGACAATGCAAGTCCGAACTAATGAAATGCACCACGAAACATTGTCAACCACCTTGAAGTTTATTATTTTCTTTTTACTGCTGGTTAGTATTACCATCGAGAAAAAGCCGAGAAACAGGTAACATCGTAAATAAAGATTGACAATCTTAAATAATCTTCAAAAGAGTCTAAAGCGTTGATTATATTTATCCGAGATCAACGAATATGTTTTCAATCACTGAATCCCTCAGTATTCCAGTCAAATTACTTTTCAACAATGACATGATACCTACAATCATTCGACACCTTCTTCTCGGAAAATTAACTCTAACGAAAAATTGAATTATTTTTGTTTCTTTTTGTACAACTCACTCCCACCATTTGGTTTATTATCATTCAACTTCATATTTTCAGAATGAGCTTTTCACGAAAATAATTAAATGTAAAATTTAATATACGGTATTCCATTCACGTAAAGACAAATTGTTTGTTTTCGAGTTTTGGCTGAGCCAGTATAAGAAAAACCGTGCCAAATAAATAATTGATGATAAAAATACTACATTTCCAACACATATATCAACGGGGTCTTCATTTTATTTCAAATAACTTCTGAACCGCTCGGTATACAGGATGTTTATTAAACATGCGGCAAAAAATTAAGGGGCTATTCCTTGAACTATTCTAAGGATATTTTCTCCTTTGATGATTTTTGATAGGGCGCTTAGTTTCGAAGATACGGGGCGAAAAAGAATTTGTACAATAACAATTTTGATAATTTCAAAATTATCAACGTAGCCGACATAAAAGTATAGCGTACTACACTGGACATACCAAGTAATAAAAAATCTAAAGGCATCAGTTTATACTACTTCAATGAAAGATGTGGAAGATTTGAGAAATCGGATAATTGCTGAGTGTAACGCAATCAGAAACGATCCTGGTGTTTTTGAAAGAGTTTAGGAGTCGATGAGGAGAAAATTGGATTCTTGCATCCGAACGGGGATACAAGATAAACACCCTGTATACATATAATGTAACAAAATCCAAATATGGAAAGCAATATGTATCATTCCCTGTCACGTTTCTACTAGGTAACCTGACTTGGAGAATATTTTTTAAAAGCTCACTGCATTGATATCTTTAACTGTCAGATCAAACATTTTTGACACCTTTACTCCTTCACCTAAAACTACTAATGAAAGCTTAATGAGGCACACACTGTTCAGTGTCTTGTTTACCTATAAAAAGATTATTCACAATTAGTAAACAATATCTATGACTGCTGCCAACAAACAAATCTGATGCCAACGTTTGAGTGTAGAATTAATTATCGGAGTATACCGAATTTGCTTTTGCCTAAAGGTTGTAAACAGAGAAGAGATGGAAGTCTATTAGGTATTACCGATATTAAAACTGATTAATACACTTTATTGTATGATTTTCACTTAAAAGGGTTTTACAAAAACCGCTATTGTATAGCAAAGCACGTGTCGCGGTTTTTGTAAAACCCTCCATAGTTAAAATCATACAATGAAGTGTATTAAATAGTTTCAATATGGATTTTTGTCAAGTATCGGCAAGTTCTATTCAATTATTACAGATATTATTTTACTTCTGTCGCGTACCAACCTGATGACTTTATCATTGAAGTTCAAAATGTCATTTCAGTATATCTTCGAAAGTACGTTACGCGTACTCCAAGTTCTGGATACCAAGGACGTTCTCCCGTTGAGAGAAACGGAATTCTTGTCAAGACGAGAGAGGTATTTTCTCACGAATAATCGAGACAAGACAGAGAAGACATTTTCTTGTCTTGTCCCGACAAAGCTAAAATGCGAATTTGTACTTAACAATGTTTTTTTCCTAATAATTAATTTTAGAATGGATCTAATTTATTCATATAATAAACTCAGAATCATTCAGAATTGAATGATTACTCAATGAATGAATCAATTTAGATAATTATTTTTTAAACCTTGGTATTTTTTTTCAGTTGGCCTGTGTATGCCCATGTATATAATCGAAAGTATATTAGATGACTTCTGTACAGAGATAAAAAACAATTATTCTATTTTTATCTAGTATCAGTTTGTAGATAATGCATAGAAGTGAAATTATTATCAAAGCGAGTGGTTATTTCGTTGATGAGTATCATGAAAAATAGGAAAAGGTAATTCAGCTGTCGCCAAGTTACATGTGACCCAGCAAAACATAAATGTGGAGGAACGAACACCATCATTCGTCTTCGAGGCTGACTTGTATGCAATCTTGCAATGCGCAAGAAACCCTAATTTTAGGCCTCAACGAAATGAGCAGACAGCCACGTTGCACTTGGGACACTCATGAACCCAAAAGTGACTACGAGACTGGTCTGTATCACAGACAGCGAAAAAGCTGGTGAATGTGCCCGACATCATCTCCAAACGTACTAGGAAACACACATGGGAAAATCTCACTGAAGAGAAGAGTTGCTTCAACAAAGCAGGGATCGGCTCAGAACAACTACTGGCGTACTCACTGGACAATAATACCTGAATAAAATAGAGCTATACAATGGATACCTTAGCTGCAGAAATTGCAACAAAGGGTCAGAGACATTTCGTCATATTTCATACGAACGTGAAGAAAACAAATTTATGTACGACCCAAATTAGAATAGAAAAATTTGACATATATCCAGCAAATGACCTGAACAGTTTAGTACAGGGAACAAGATATGTTGGAATGGATGGGAGAAAAACACAATAAGCCCAGGAGACTGCGGTGTTTTCCTAGACCTGCCAGAAATGGACAAGTCAAACGACTCCCAAATAGTAAAAAAAAAATCATACAGATCTGTTTCGAGCAGCTCTAGGTCTCAATAGTGGAGTTTGTCTATACTTAATCAGACTTCCTCTTCGAGAACAGTTGAGTACAACTGTCATTCGTGGTTCAGCCTAGTACCTCTGAGGAGACCTATGGCAGGTCAAATATCTAGTGTTGAAATACTGATGTTTCGTTTTTAGATTCCGACTTCAACATGTTTGGTTTGGAATATAATATACAGAATTAGTTACGTCAGTTTTAACACATGACCAGTTTTCTACAGTTCTGTTCTTAATTCAGGTAAGATTTCTTTAAAATATGAAAATATTTCCAAATGTTTTGGAAAAATCTTTCACTTTTAATCGAGAGTTTTTTTTTAGTAATTTCAGTTATTTAATAGGTTATTTATCGCTTGAAAATATCATGTGCAATAGTTATAGAAACGTAGACGATAGTTAAAAGGATTTCTGCTATGTGATTATCATTATGATTTTATATTCCAAAAAGGATTTTTTGAAAAATTCATTTATCCAAAGCTTCGATGTATTCAGAGTATGTGCCAGCACTCCCCACTCCATGTGACAAATAAGTTCTAGAAAAGCCGATCTTTGGCAAACAACATGAATCAATAATGTTTGAGGCTCAAAAATACGAAAGGCATCATTTCACTAGAGATATCCATAATTATAAAAGACATTTGTGGAGTTCGAAGAGTAGATCTCGATATTTCTTCTTTCTCCTCCAGTTCTCAAACGATATTCATTCCATCTGGAGCAGAAAAGTCCATGACGAATATCGTACTACTTTGATAATCAAGTAATTTATATCATGTTTATTGATTTGTATCTACATATGGGTTTAAATGCATAGTTTCGGAAATTTGGCACTTCTCATTTCCTACAACAAATTGAATATCTATGGAAGCGTATGAATAGCATCTCTCGTCAATTTCAGAATTCCGGAGATGGAAATAAAGCATCATTGAGGCCACATTATTCAGATTGATGAACATGACAGATCAAGCATCTAGTGTCAAAAACCTCTATCCCCATCATGTGACTACAAGTTATCAAGGTGAATTCAAAGGGAATACCATAACTAATCATCCATAACTAATAACCAGTTTCCACTTCAGTGTGGATAGTTCCCAGAATCGAAGTATGGTGTCTATATTTTTCGGCCAATAAAGGCTTCTCGAAGTAAGCCAGTATGGTCCGTAGGTTCCTTAATCAGAAAAAAACATTTCAAAAGAATGGCCGCATGGCACCTGTGAAATTTTTAGATCTAGACACATCATCGATCAAGGAGAACTAAATCAGGCTTATTGAAACTATTTCTCAAACAACTAATTCGGTTAAAATGTTCAGTTAACCGCTGGAGAATAGACCCCAAATAGCACCTCAAATTAGAATATAGGTCACAGAAACTTGACCCCTCAACATCAAAGTCACGCTAGATGAATGTCTTCTGTGAGGTTATGTCTAAAGTGAGTGTGTCTATTTGACCCTACACCGCAACCCGCAAGGGTTTATTGTGGATCAGACCTATTCAGGCTCGACTGAATAAACTCTGAACCTGATTCGGTCCGCAGCAGGGCAGGCACAAAATTTGTGCTCTGCTGTATCATCAGTTACATATGCTTATGATGATCAGACGAAAGTGACCTGTGAGAAGGCCTGTTAGACATTGTAATTCATCCCAACTGCCAGTGACAGATTCTGGTCCGATGAAGCTGCTTGCAGCACCCTTCTTTGCAAGGGAGTTAGCAGCCTCATTGCCTTCCAGGCCAGTATGGCCAGGCATCCAGATCAGAGACAATTTGTTAAGACTTCTTATTGAGGAGAGTCGTTTTTGGCCATTTGCTACCAATTTAGACGTTGCTCGGTAGGAGCCAAGAGCTTCCAACGCCGCTTGACTGTCCGAGAATATTTTTATTGCCTGGTGTATGAGGTTGGATTCTAAATTTCTCCATACACATTTCAATAACACAGATTTCCACTTGAAATACAGTCTCATAAATCCCTAGACAGGTTGATTTTTATGTCCAGGATCTCCGACTGAATCACCTGCACCAAAAGCTGAATGTGTTTTTGATTCATCTGTGAGCCAACAACTATCTGCTCTTAATAATTCCTACTTCCCGCGGATCCAATCATCTCTGCTCTGGAACAGTGCTGTATAAGGCAGTTCGTAATTGACAGTTGGAGGCATAATGTCAGAGGTCATTCTCAAAATGATTTTACTTCCGGTGTCAACCAGCACGTTTATTGTACTCTATATTAGATTGACTTGTGCAGGTATTCTGTGATGAAAAATCTGTGATGGTGTAGCAAAAAATCTATCAACTATAATTCTGCCTACAGATTACATTACGAGGTTAGAAACATTCCAAAATAGATTTATGATATTTCTTTATTTTACAAGAACCAATTTTCACCTACCAGAGTCGGTTAGAAGTGAATTTCTTTACCACTTCATAATTCTTTTTCTAGAATTACATGTTCATGAAATCCTAAATAACTGTTACCATTTTGGTAACAAGAATTTTTTCCCACGTACCACTGAGATATTAACTGAAACAGACAGTTCCTTCTAAGTACAGGTTGCAATACAAATCTGGAAAAAATAACTTCAATGATAAGTATATCTGTATTTTTTCAGTATGTACTAATTTCAATGTTTTAAAATAAAACAATTTTCTACTAGTATTGAATAAAATTTCTAGCATTAATTTCGGAAGGTACAAAACGGTCAATTTTCTGTAACAGAAACCCTACACTTTTTCTACTGTTTCTCTTCGTTAAACCACATTCCCAATTCAGTGGACCATTTCTAGATACCGTTTCACCGGATACATTCTATTATATACCTTATACAACAGATAGCTGGTTGTGTGGCATGAATTTTTACTATCATTTGATTATAAAAAAAAATATGGTAATTTGTTATGTAAGTACAATTGATATTCCACCATTTTGACTTGATTATGATTTACTTTCCTTCAATTTGTCGGAAATGTTATTTCAAGCTGAGTTCATGTAATATTGTACTCTAATAAAATAAATCAGTCCACTTCCATTAGTTATTACATTTATAATCAAAAAGTTACATAACACAATAGTTTTAGGATAAAATTCTCAATTTTTTCAAAATAGAATTTTTGCTTTGAAATATAATTTTGGAAAAATGTATACAATACACAATGTAGTCATTCAGGTTATTTGAAGATTTGATATTTTTATGAGCTTGGAATTCAGTGGATCGCAGTGGAAATAATTGGGAATTCATAAATGCAAGTTCAAATGTTACAATACTGAACTGACATTTGCCAAATAATAATAGTTATGAAATTTTCGAAACTAAAATCAAATCAAAAAGTTTATTCAAATAATATTTTTCACAATACCTCCATACCTACACTTTTAACCGATTGACATACAATATAAAAATTTGATTCGTTGCAATCTGTTTATAAGAGTATTTTCAGTGCTTTTAAATAATATGGCTCAATGACTAAATGTGAACGAGAAGCCAACGATTATCAATATGATCTGAATAATGAACTATTGTTGGTCAAATGGAAAAATAATAGTGTTGTTTCGTTGTTTGATGCTGACTAAGTTTGCTTTTGATGAACTTTTTCAAGATGGTCAAAAGCTGTAAAAGAAATGATCACTGTGAAACAGTCATTGGTTTTCTAAAACTACGATTCCGAAATAGGTCACAACCTATAGAATAACTATAGGGGGAAAAAGGGGTGGTGGTCTCTATTCCGTACATGATCAATGTTTCCTTGACATATGCTTCGAAATTGCCGTGCTTCAGATTCAGAAAAAATGTATCAATTGGGTTTCACCGTTATTTTACTCGACATCATGTATGTGCCACAAAGACTAGAACAGTATCGTACTTAGTCAAACTCTAAGAAGATGGAAACACAACTTAGATGTGCACTGTATCACTCACAAATTAGTTGGCGATGCAAAAAGTGCAAACTTATACTTTGTATAAACTGTTTCGAGTCATATCATTTTAAATAACGGCTGCTAGCCCAGTGTACTCATGCATAACTGTCCCGAGCCGATATAGGGTCAAATCATTTGTTTTTGTTCAGTTTTTGGCTTTATTGGGCTAATGACAGTAGTGATAGCTACCGGTTGCCTAGTTTGCTACTTATTACTTTTTAAGTCTATTGTTATATATCGCTTCTAACAATTGCATTCATTTCTCATTTATATTCTGGCATTGTCCAAAGAATGCTTGCAACACTGGACTTCCCTGGTCTACGAAACCTAATATATGAAACAATATTCATGAAGAGAATTACTACAGTCCACTGCAACATATTTTTTGTCACAGTCCTCCCAGATCAATTTTGGAGTGAGATACTTCTCTATTTCAATCATTCTGTCTTTTGGATTGCCCAAAAATTCCGACTGATAATCTGTTGCATATGGAAGAATCATAAATACTGGAGTTTTCTCTCGATATTGCATATCTGCTTCGCTTAAGGAACGTGACAAGCCTATAGACAGGAAAATGTAGTGTTTCTGTTGCGGGAAATTTTGAAAGCTGTCAGAGGTCTATTTAAAATACCTAGTACTCTTTCTACAAACATCAAATCTCTTGACGCAGTTCCAATTAATTTTCCAGGTAAGTTTCTGTTTAGCCATTCCCTGCTGGTCCCATAATTGTGAACGGGTGAACCGTCCAACTGAAAAATTAATTTATTCCTTACATTCAGAAAAAATTCTTCCAGGAAGTCGGAAAACTTATTCTCCAGAAAATGAACGAATGAATCTCCATTCAGATTTCGTTCAATAAAAAAAATCCTATTAATGTTTCATTTAGTATCCCACACTACACATTCACTTTCTGGGACATTTGATTTCGACAATTCACCACCCAGTGCGGATTTTGGTCTGCCCAATATCTCAAATTCTGAGAAGGTACAACAGCGTTTGTGGTGAAAGTCGCCTAATCACTGATTAATATATTTTTCAAGAAATTACTGTCATTCAGGTAATTGCCTTGTTCCCACAAACAGTATTCCATTCTTATTTATTCGTCTCCACCGTGTGAAGTGCGAAGAAATTTAGTTTTGGATGCATACATTTTATGCCTATTCAAGCATCTCCTAATTTTACTTAGGCCTAAATTGAGTCGGAGGGACAAATTTCTCAAACTTATATGGAGATCAGCATGATATGCTGCCAAAATGCTGCCAAAAATCATTGCATTTTTTTCGAATTTCCTCACCTTCATTATTTGGCTGGTTCTCTTGAACTGGTTGTGAATTTTGGGGACTGTTCTCGAATGTACAGGAGTATCAAGTGGGTGTCTTCGAATAAATTCAGAAGCTGCTTCGTGATAAGAGCTCGCACCTTCTCCAATCATCAGTATTATTTCAATTTTCTCTTGTATAGTTTGTCGGGACATGTTTTGGATTAAATTGATATAAAAATCAATAGATACCACAAAATAAACTTACAGGCAAACAACAGAATCAATAGGATCAACAGCGACAACAAAAACAACAGGAACCATAACAGAAATAACACGAGGAAGTAAAACTGAAATTAAAACGCTCTATCAACAATATTGTTGGTTAATATCAATCCTCATTTGTTTTCCTCAGCAACGTCATGACATCCCTTTATTTTTATTGAATACAAGAATTTCAATTCGCCAAAGAGGATTATTTAATAGTGAAGAAATATTGAGAGGTTACAAAATGATTTCCTCATTCTTTTTTTTTATCAAGATGGAGTAGTAGAAAGTCAAAAACTTTATTCCCCAACAATGATTTTTTTTCGATATTGTTCTGGTGGAAAGTATTTTTCTATATCTTCAATTCTGCTAATTCCAGAATTCTACGTCAATAATTACAGAAGATACGGGGGTGCTTTCAAGAAGAGTGAAACAAATTTGTATTTTCCAGGGCTGATATTTTTTCAAGAAAAAGGTGTACCTGTAGTAATTTGAGAGTTCTTATCACGAATTTGAAGATATTTCCAGCTCATTTTGCCCCTAGTATGATTTACCGTAAAATGGGTTTTCCATCGCGACTGGCCTGCAGTGTATATCACTTAGGCCAACACCATTTAGCCGGGTTGTGTATTTTCAGCATTTTCATCAATCCTGCAGTTTCATCATTCTACCTTCATAATAACGGAAGTTACGGGGGTGCTTCCACATTGTATAGTAAGTGTCTCTCTTCTGAGAGTCATTGTTTCAGATATAAAAATGTTGTTATCATTACATCACGAATTAATAAAAATTTTTCTCTTCTTTTGAGGTGAATTTTGCTGTTTGTTCTCTATCAGTGAATTATTGCCAGTCTACTCTTGAAATGGTAATAATAATAATAACTTTATTCACAACGTATACAGATTAGAGTACAATTAAAACAAAATATGTGAACAAAATGGTTTGGCAATAAGAGCAGAGCTCTTGTTTCGCAAGAAGTTATAAAGAATATGTTAGTACATAAATATTTGTATAAAAATTTGTATGGCCTTCGTGGAGTAGAAACTACAAAACATTTTATTGAATTTTGTGAATTTGATGTTACGGTTAAGCAAATTATATTTCGGCTTGAGGTAAAATAGGCCGATTAAATACTAGACAAACAAAAAGTAAGAAAAATAGATAAAACCTTAGGCAAATATTACACGTTCTATAAGAATAAAATATTAATGTACAAATAGATAAAATCTTAATACAACTTTGGGATAAATTTGACTAAGACTAACTTATTTTAGGAAAGAAAGTTTTTGGCTTTCTACTACTCCATCTTGATACATCCTTTTTTGTATCACTTCTAAAAAATATAACCCCTTCAATTCAACTTATTTTACTCTAACAGATTTTCGCGAATGTGTTTTTTTATTTGTTTTTTGAATATTGTTTGAAATAAGATTTTTTTTGAAATGGTTATTTTAATTATAGAAGTACTTGATAAAATATTTGTTTCACTCTCTATCTTCATTATTATACTGGCTTGCTTTAAAACGGTAAAAATCTTAGACAAATACTGAAAGCTATCCTATAAACTCTAACGATTGTTATAAATTATAAGATACATTGGTCGGTATCATTCCATTCTCAGCGATGATAGCAGCACGCTTATCTTGATTAGAGGGGTAATCGCGGTAAAGACATATCTGGCGTACATGTTTGAAGAAAATCAAAATATAATCTTTATCATCATCAACATAACATATTTGTTTCTTCAGGTAATATTTACAACATGAGAAGTCAAAAAGGTAGTAAGCCATAAACAGTAGTCAGTTTTGAATGTGAATTCAAAAAATATTATAATGAATACAAACTGAAAGCTTCATAAAATTCATGCTACATACATAATGTGGAAACCAGCATCGCTTCTTTAAATAACAATCAAAGGTATAAAATACCCCTCAGATTAGGTATTCTTTCAATGTATGTTCAAAAGTGTTGAGGTTTATTTCTGATTTAATATTTCTAGGTAACAAGGTAAATAAGTATGCCGCAGCATATAAAGGTGACCTTTTGTATTGCGATCTGAGTGAGAGTTCTAAGTGGAAGTCATTTCTTTTTGGTGTCGTATTTGTAATTCAAACTATTTCTTGTTCAGTTTTTCCTTATCAGTGACACGAATCGTTAACTGTTTTGGGTCAAAAATGTACTTTCTGCAAATAGTGTATCAGAGGACTAACGTTTGGGTTTGTTGAAAAGTATGTTTTTCAAATTTCTTCTGCACTATAATAAGATAGTTCATTAGTATTTTGCCTGCTGCACCCAATGCAACAATACCATATGATAAATGGAATTGTACCAGTACATAATATATTATTTCTATTTATATACATCCGTACTATAATAATACACTTATATGTCCATAAATCGTTTCATAATGTGATCAAATATGATATATATTTTTCACAACGATGCAGTTTTTAATGAATAGAAACCTATAATTCCTATCTGATTGTTTTATTTGTTGAAATCAATAGGTATTAAATTTTCATAGAATACAGCTAACCTTCGATAATTATATTATCAAAATGTTTGATATCAGCGATATAGAAAAATTACCACCCATTTCGGAAAAAGCAGAAAATGCAGTACAAAATATTTTATCCCAAAAATCTAAGAAAGTGTACGAAAAAATATATAATATTTCGACATTCTCCGAAAATGTTTTGATTGCTTATTTTCAAGAATTGATGAAAAATATGAAATAATTTAGTACATGGACACATTATTCAATAAAATCGTTGGTAAATATTAACCATTATCTAGACAATTCTAAATATAAAAAGCTACAAGCTTCTTATTTCTAAAGGGAAAGTCCGAAGGATGCGTAGGAAAAATATCAAAAACATTTTCACCAAGTGTAAGTATCTACCTAACATTTTCATATGGATTACATTTTCCATTCGAGTCATACACGATATATTTCATTAATTTTGAGAAAACTTAGTGAGTTAACTCG
This sequence comes from Leptinotarsa texana, assembly GCA_015342105.1. NCBI lineage: Eukaryota > Metazoa > Arthropoda > Insecta > Coleoptera > Chrysomelidae > Leptinotarsa > Leptinotarsa texana. The sequence continues at coordinate 11,497 of WOGN01006082.1, forward strand.
TGGCGAAGGCGCTATATTTCAACTGGACTACATTATGAGACACTGGTTTATTTCTTGTTGTTGTATTTTTTTAGGTAGCAATGAGTTTTGGAAAAATGGAAGCATGTCGAAGGCATGAACTACATGATCTAAAATATGAAAATGTTAAAGATATGAATGGAATCTTAATTGTTAATGTGGTAGAAACACAGTCACAAGCAAATAGGTACTACGAAATTAGTAAAAAATATATGAATCTACAGGCGAAACTTTGCCCACCTCTTCTTTTTTGGTTTATTATTTTAATGAAAAATGCACAGTTGAAAACATTGGTATTAATAAATCTGGTAATTCAAAGACGTCAGCAACCGTATTATTTGAGTAATATGATAATGTAATATGATACCTATATATTTGAAAGTATTTGAGTTTCAGAGATATAGTCGTGGCAAGGTGGATGCATGAGAACATACAGGTGAGAAAAGTAGTCTTTGCATAGATTGTAAGGAACTTGCTGTCAAAACATTATCTCATCTGCTCCACACCATCTTCAACTATACATTTCAAAGTTTCGCAATCTTCAATTTTGAAGAAAATAACTGTATCATCCGCGTATATTATTATTTTATCAGTGCTAGGCACATCAAATAAGCTGTTTGGATAAATATCAAAAAGCATAGGACCCAAAACAGTTTCTCGAGGTACACTCAATCAACGGTGTCCTGTGTCCTAACCTGTTTCCACGGCCTGTGTTTTATTCGACGAATAAATTCTGAAACAGTCAATTAAGCATATATGACTCCACAGTTTTCGAATGAATTCAATAGAATTAGTAACAGTGTCGAAGGCTTTCGATACTTCTAGAAAGACAAAGAGTGGCGGTTAGCTGTTGTCCAGAGTACATTGAACGATGAATGTGAATATCAAAATATTATTATCAAATTTCGAATACACTGAGCCGTTACTTGATGAAAATTAATTATACTATTTACGATAATAATTTCCCAATATAGAATTTTTTCCAAAATGTGTTTCACTACAACTAGAGCTTCCTCAATTACTGGTCTGAGACGCCTTTTGCTTATACTACACTGATGAAACCACCGTGTGGCGAATCGGTTCTTGAATATAATGTATTAAAAAATTCTATAACGGTTATCATGAATGGTGTTATAAATTTTCATCAAGTAACAGGTCAGTGTAGTTATAA
>WOGN01006083.1:0-12685 GCA_015342105.1 Leptinotarsa texana
AAGTGTAGAAGGGCAAACTTTTTAGTTTACCCCGATAAGTTACTGCGTAAAAATCAAAGTATTTTTCACAAAGAAAAATCTTCTATTTATCAGTAAGTTGTCGTATTTAACAATTTTGTCTATCAATTTTTCTTTGTGAAAAATAGTTTGATTTTTACGCAGTAACTTATCGGGGTAAACTAAAAAGTTTGCTCTTCTACACTTGTATAAAGTTCTTCATTATAATTTTTACATTTTCCATGTAGTTATTCTTCAATAGTTCTGAATTTGAAGAGAGTCCTAAAAATGTTGTGCTTATCGAGTTGTCTGATAATTATTCTACCATTATGAAAACAAGCTGTGAAATAACATATCAGTTTTGAGACTGATAGAAATTTATACTGTACTATTTTCAGCACACCATTGAACATACTTGTGATGGACTCAATTGATTTATTTTGTAGTTCTCGTTCCGGATTTTCTGTGATTTGTAAATTTGTTGTCTATATATATAATTAGACATTATATTACGTACAAATCTAGGTGTACAATAAAGAAGCTTCCTCTTCAGACCCACATAATTTCCTATACAACTCACCTAATATAATTTCACTAATATGGTTGATGAGAAAATTCAGGAACTCGTGAGCATCCTGTTGCATGTAATTATCAAATTCCTCTAAAAAAAACAAGTGAGGAATTAGCCCGAAGGTGCCCCATCCAGACGACTCACCCTTTTCTTTTCGTAGCCTTGCTATAAACTTTTTTGGTGCGATAGAACCTACTTTCTTTTTTTGAGTCGCTATACTGTGGAATAGGTCTGCGAGACATGTGAGCAGCGTTTCTTTAGTCCTTTTATTCTTCGCTTTGTACTCCAGCACTTTCTCCCTGAAGGGTTTGCAAAAATAAAGTGCTTGAAGTACGGAATTGCTATAGCAGGTATTACCAAACTGTAATGAAAAACAGGGGTTTCAAAGTGTCTATTTGAGGCCTATTTCACTTACATTGACCAAACCAAAATAATGCTCGTTGCACGGGAACTGTTCTGAACCAATATCTCGTTCCAATTGGGAAATGTTTGCACCCTGGAAATGAAAATATATCGTATTCCAACATGTAATGGGTTAGTCATATTTCATAATGGAAAACGGTTGAAAAATTCGGGATAAACTTTTCATATAGGGGGAATTTTGGATCGGAATGGAAAGCAATGTTTTTTACCATATTTCAGTTGCTAATCCATAACTGTTGAGTTGTAAATGTGCAAAATTAACACAATTATCAGACGAGACTTCTCCATTCCATTATCGCATTTTGACGACTGACAGCTGTTAAACAAATTATTAGGTCACAGAACATTATCCGCTTGAAACAAAAAAAGTTTGAGATAGGTTCAGAATTTCAGGCATTTTTTAGGGTTCAGAAGTAACCGGTTAAAGTAAACTTACGATTTACATAAACTTTGACAAAACTCTCCTAGAGATGAATTTCAGGCATTTGTTAGGGTTCAGAAGTAACCGCTTAAAGTAAACTTACGATTTACATAAACTTTGAGAAAACTCTCCTAGAGATGAAATACATGACAATGTCATTATATACAGTTATGATCATTACTGATGAATTGATTAAGGCTTTCGCGGCCAAGATTTTCAGTGTTGAGATCTTCGTTCGGGATTGAAGGCCGTCGTGGTTTGGAACTGTATCCTAACGTTTCGCCAGCAGGAGTGGCTGGCTTCTTCAGAGGTCTATTCATCCTGATGGTATAAAAAAAATGATAATTTATTTGTTTTCGGATATGGATTGGATTGAAATTAGTTGAGATGAATTTTTGCATTAACCTACTTAGGAATTCTGGATAGTAAAATTACAAATACGGTGAGATCAAATATTAAAAAAGTATAGGTTGTTCACATTAAGAAGAGAATGACGTCACAAGATGACAATTTACGGCGTTGCCAACATGTGCACTATTTCGTACTTTCAAATTTTTTTGTACTGTTGACATGTTTTATCGTTATTATCCTTACTATCGTTCAGTATTTGTTGGGACTATTACCACAATGCTTTGGGCATATTGAATATACGCAGGTCTTATCAAAAGAAATGATTAGTTCTGAAAAGAAAAGAAAGACTGACAGTTTTCGAGTTTTTTTCGATTCGGTAACGTCTGAAATTTTACTATCACTTGAGCAACTTATAAAATGAAATGTTACTAGTTTTACTGCTGTTGAACGCATTTCAGTGGGAATTTCAATGTTATGTTGGATACATAAAATTACCAAATTGACGCCATTCTCTTCTTAACGTGAACAGCTTATCTCCTTTGAAAAATACTGTCAAACTAAGCCTAATTAATGTTATAGGACAAGTTCTAAAATTCATTTATAAGGTCACAAATTGATTCGATGAATTCATATATCGGTTTATTCGAAAGTTCAGAGAGTTTCTATTCTCTCTCTATTATTGTATGGCAATAGCTTCTTTCTCGGGCGCATTCAGCTAGAGTTTCTATTAGTTGAAGCAATCCAATTCCTTCGATCATCACTAATTGGTTTGTTAAGGTCAACTGTCAAATTGGACTTCCTCACCGATCGCGGTTGTGCTGATAACAACCGTCCTCAGAAATGGCACGTGGATGTTGTGATTTGAGTGGAGTCCAAAAGAAGATCAAATTTGAATAAATATTGAATTGATGGACGTATTGAGAGGACTAGCGGTCACCTACGCTAGTAACCAGGCTGGGTTTCGACAGATTCGACGAGGTCGTCAGTTTGATAATAGATGTTTTTTTATCCGAAGGCTTTTCGAAAAAGAATTGAAAAATTTAAGTGTTGTCTTCAATAGGAGTGTATAAAAAAACTTCTATTGGCAGCATTGCGTCGTGTGAGTTCTGCGCCCCCGGAAGAAGTAAGTTTCTATTCACATGGACAGGAGGAGCTTGGCCAAATGCACTCGGGTGAGAAGCAACGGCCATACAAATTAGAGAAGAAGTCAACTGTCAAATCAAGTGACATAGTGATAAGTGACGACTGTGGATAAATAAACTAATTTTGTAAGATATTGAGGGTAAAGGAAGTCACGAATATTTTCAGTTTTAAAGAAAGACAAAAATCATTTTTTAAAATGGACAAAAGCAGATTCAGGAGTATGGAGGACGAAATGAGCAGGTGAGTTAAAATTTTTCCATACCAGCTCTTTTGAAATCAACTACTTTTGGAAAAAAACCTTAGGCTTTATACTTCTCTATCATTATATAGAAAGTGAAGAATTTTTCAAGAAAGGAAGAAAAAATTAACTAAAACAATGAAGTTCATTACAAAAATCTCTGGATCATGCAAAGGTGAAGTTTATTACAATTACAAAATACAAATACTTACCAGCATTTTATATGAATAACTTTGAAAGAAGATTTACTAAATCCTTGCTAAAACTATGATTGCTTGCCACAGTTTCTATATGATGATGAAGTAATTTGGAGCCTTATTTTTTATTCTAAAAATGATTCTCTTTTCAATTAAACTGAATATATTTCATACCCCCGTCAATAATATTCACTGTTCAAGGTATTTAATACACAATATAGGTCAGGTTTCCATATTTTTTTTTACCTTTGATATATATCAGTGAAGTTATGAATAAACTCCCAATTAATTTTTTTTTTAATATTTTATTTTTTCAGATTTGAAGCTGAAATATCTAGTCAACAAATGATGGGTAGTTATGGCCCCACATTCATGAACGGATTCGGGGGAATACCTCCACCGCCACAACCTCCAATGTTGATTCCTCACCAGATACACCGGGGGCCCAGAAGGTATGATGTATATTCAGAGCCCATTACAATAGCTACTCCTCAGCCCGCAGTTGTGTCTGCTAAGCCTACTTTGTATGCCCCGCCGAAAGTAACAACAACAACCACAACAGCAACAACACAGTCGGTGGATTTTATGGCTTTACAGTCTGAAGTGGAGAAAAAACTGAAAAAATTGAAGAACGAGAAAGTTAGTGCAGAGCTTGCTATTTCGCAAGGTGAGTCATATTTGCCAGTCTGATATTTCTAAAATTATTGGTTCTTGATAATGTTTTCTTCAGTCTTATATGTTTTTGTCCATTGTCCTTGAACTATATCATTTCCTGTAAAGTACATACTGTTATAAACACAATTGTGTATGAAACTTAATGCCACTCTTAGAATGGACTTTTTTCTTCTGTTTTTTTATTCAAGATGTACCCTTTACAATTGATTCCAAGTTTGTAGCTTGTACAACAGAAAAGTTTATAGAGGCTTTTATTTTTCAAAAACATTTAAAATGGGAATAAGAGCAATTTGTCTAGATTGGTTCAAATAATTTCTCAAAAGCAAGAAAAAGGTGGTAAAAATTGTCAATGAATTCTAATATTTCTATGGTAAATTATAGGAGGTTCACCGAACATTTGTCTGTTACATATTTTATTTTTATTGTTTCTAAATGTTGTTTCAAAACAAGTATTTTTACAAGGCCTTCAGACATGCTCCTATTAACAACTGTCGCATAAGTAGTTCTTCTAACCTATATACACCTACCAACTACCAAGCGTTTTTTTCTAACTGAAAAAGATTGAACCTGATGTGTTCGAAGTGAAAAATATTTTTATTATTATTAATATTATAAATTTTAATTGTTAATAAAAGGAAATAAAACCATTAACATTTATACATTTAATAAAATTTCTCTAGGCTTTATAGTATCAGTAAGTAATAATGATAATAATTTTTTGCCACATTAATGTTTTGGTTATTTCAATAAGTTTTGCCTTTCATGTGAGGCACATTAAATCTTCTTGTCTACTGAACATATTTTCAGTACTGATCATGAAACGTGTAACCGGATCAAAATATTTCATATTTTTTATTTATTTTACGGGATCACCTCCAATTGAGAATAAAATTAACAATTATATAATAAAGTAATATACTACATTACATTAACTTATGTTATTATAAAATACATATCATACTACCACCATGCAGTTAAGAGATTGTTTTTGAATTTGCTGAGAGATATACCGTTACTTTCAATTTTCTTTCATTAATAAGTGGAAGTGTACGATGTACACTAATGTAAGCCATAATTTGTAGAATGAAACCGTAAGTGAAACAAATCGCTGGACCTTAGAATTCTGTTTGGGACATTGAAATTAATATTTTCTAGAATTTCAGGAGCAACAATTAAGCCATTCAGTAACTTGAATATGAAAATTAGGTCAAAGTTTTCCCTCCTTTTTCTCAACAGATTGAGATTAAGGATTTCCAAAATATTGCTATAATCATGGTCAATAACAGGTATACTCATTCTATGAGCACCAAATCTTAGGAATTTGTTTTGAACTCTTTCAAGAGTACGATTGTGATTGTCATAAAATGGAGACCATATCATTGAGCTATAATCTAATATTGATACTACCAGAGACAAGTAAACTATCCTTAAGACTTGAAGGGACAGATGTTTACCATGTTGTAGAATAAATCCAAGAAATTTTGCCGCCTCTACCACAGATAAACAGATAAATAAATGTTTTTGAAGGGACCAATGAAATATATATACAAATTTTGTACAATATGTACAAAATAATTATTAGTGAAATAATTTTAGGTTACATTTCAAATAAACTTTTCCCATTCCAAGTCTCATCTGTAAGAAATAATTTTTGCTTTCAACAAAGAGATTATTATTGATTTTTTTTGAAATATTAATATAATATGAACTGTAAAAATTGAACTCTGATGTATACAGTTGAAGTCAAATGAAAATAATCACTATATATAACTATAATTCCAAAACAATAGACATTAAATTAGCAGGAAGTTTTTTTAATGAATAAAACATGATGTCCAGTATTCTATAACCATTTAGCTGCGTATGATTTAAATAGAAGGTGATAGAATATACAGAATCACAACCTGACAACAATGTTTAAGTTTCAATGCAATATTTTTGAGAATGTATTGCCTAGTGTTATGGAATTTTAGTATAGTTAGATAATTTTCAATACTTCATGGATAGGCTCAATATGTTTACTAAAAATTATATTTTGGTCTTTTTTGGGGTGCATACTTTTCCATTATTTTAAAAACTCTCTAGAGGAATTAACTTGTTTCATTTGGTTTTGTTTTCAATTTTTTCAAGGTTAATTCCATTGCAGTAAATGAATAGAATAGAATAGAATTTCTTCTTGCAATGCATACACAAATAGTATTCTCATATGTCAATGGGATAAATAGTATATAAATTAAAATCAATGTAACACAATACAATAACACAATACAGAAGTACTCGAATTAAAAAAAAATATCAATAACAACAAATATCAATAGATATGTGAAATTCTAATGATGTGACACTTTCTTCTCCATTTTTGAACACACTGAAAATTTTTATCTTCACATAAACTTAAAATTTTTATTTTTTTTTGTATAATTGGTATCACAATTTTCAAAAAATCGCAGATATCTTAATAATTTTGAAACAACTTGTAGAACTTTCATCCCGATACCAGAAATTCGCCTTCAAACCCGAATGAAAAAGGTGACACTGAAAACCTCGACTGCGAAAGCCTTAACCTTTTTCTCAAAAACCAGAATAATTGTCAATACAATTTTGCAACAGTATGTATTGAGGCTTTTTGAAGCAAAAACATTTTTCAGCAGTAAATTGATGGATGTAGCCGTTACTATGTGGTAGGAGATCATGATGAAAAGAGAAATGAAAATTTCTATGTTTTTTACCACTTTTATTTGTAACTAACGTTACTGCAGTTTCTTCCTATATAGACATTTTCAAACTTTAAACAATAAACTTGTAAATTTGTTTATTGTTTAGAGTTTGAAAATGTCCATATACGAAGAAACTGCAGTAACGTTAGTTTAAAATAAAAGTGGTAAAAAACAGAAATTTTCATTTCTCTTTTCATTTTTGAGCAGTATTTTCAATTATATTTTCAGTTGGAATTTCTTCACAACACCTGTAATTCTTGCATGGCATTTATGCCATAAAAGATTCAAAATGAGTAAAAAATATCTCACCTGTTTGTTATTCCTTTCTCATAGTGACTGGGCCTGATGGTTCTTTCTTTTTTTGGTTCCCTCCTATCAAATAATTTTTGATTATGTTTCAAAAAGTCTACATCTTCCTTCAGATGCTGTTTAATTGCTTCTTCGTTTTGAAGTAATTCAGTGATCGTATAAACACAAGGTATTCCATCCTCAGCTAATAATTTGGCCTCCTCATACAATCTTTTGCAGATATGAAGATTTAAAAGGGGAGGGAGGACAGCGTTTGTCTTCAGAAATATCAAAGGAGGTTCGTAAGGATATTTTGTATTATGAGGAAACCTAATCTCAAGATCAAATGAATAGTTATTCAGATGAGCATTTGGAACGACTTCAACTTTTTCTATCTCATGAGAAAACCTACATTTATTGCCAAATTTACAGTTTCCTCTCAACATGTTTCTACATTTTTCTTTCTTTTGTTGATTATTGTCTTTAGGTTTTTTTATTTCTATCTTGTGAAATATACTTATGAGGTAATCCAATTTCATGGTCAAGATCCATACACTATTTGTTTTGGCTTTGAACGAATTCTCGTAGATTGATTCAAGGGAACTTCTTTCATCAACTCTCTGTTCTAATAATTCTTTTTCTGATAAACCATGATCTATTTCCTTTTGCGTTCCATCCCAGTTGAAATACTTGTGATATAACAAATAAAGACAATCTTCAATGTCACCTCTGCAGTAGTTGAAAGCTTCTAAGCAGTGATTTTTATGAAATCCATAACTAAAATGAAAGCAATGAGAGGATACATTTTGTTTTGCTTTTCGATAAAGTCATATCTAATAGTCAAATTCATCACCATCGGTTTCAAACACTTATCAATATATCCAACCTTTCTAGCCTCATGAGTCCGAACTGTTTCAATCTGTCCGATTCATCAGTGGGTTCATCTTTACTTTGGGAAAAATCAAAACCTCCTTTAACAACCAAACTTCCTTGACCAACCCAATATTTTTTCAAAAGATTTGATGTTTCTTCTTCATAAGCTGATGCATCTTTAAGTTTGAATTCCTGAAAAAGAGAACAAATTATTGAAATTACCATATTAAAAATGAACAATCCTCACAGGGCCATGAATGTATTTCAGAGTTTCCATTATTTTTTCTTGGATCCCCTCATTAAGCCTTAAAAATTGGAGTTCTTCCTTTACGACAGTTTTTTTTAAAGGGTAGTTATCACGGCTGGAAAATAAGAAAAGCAATATAGTTCAATTATTACACAATATTGAAAAATCGTACCTAATTTTCACATCTGGAATCTCTCTGAGAAAAAAATCAGCTTTATTTATAGTGTTTTCTCCGTCCATTACTCCAAATTTATGATAATTTCTGTAAGCTATTAGGTATAAAGTAATTTTGCCTAAAATTGCCTAAAATTTAAAGCCTCTACAAGAAAACTAAAAATGAGGTTAGAAATTGAAATCAGAGATATTTTCTATGATTCTCTCTTTCACTGTTTTGTGTTGACTTGACTGTGGTTTTGTTGGCTTCCGGGTAGGGTTACATGTCACATGTCACTCATGTAACAGTAGCTTTGTCACAGTATACTTATATAATGTAGCTTTGTCCGATGTCCGAGGATGCAATTTGTCCCACCTTGTATAGCCTGCTTCCATATGCGTCACAATTCTTGTTTTCTTCTATCACAGATAGAATTTAGGATGTGAGGCTAATACAATTTTAAGGATAGAAAAACCTTTTTTCTTTTCCATAATTTTATTCGGTTATGTAACATAGTTCGTGTTATTTCTTTATTAATTTTTGTATTCAGATTACTGTTTTCTATGAGAAATTTCACCGTCGCTGTCATTCATACTCATAGACAATATGACTATTAAACCGGCCGTCCTGTGACTTTGGCACTGGATATTTCGCGACATGTTAGAGAGAGAAACTGTGGTAGATGAGACAATACATGACTCAATTCAAAAAGTAGCGATAGAGGGGAATTTCCCGTAAGCCACAAATTATCGAAAATGTCATTAGTATATAAATCATATATGAACTACAGCATAGAATCTGTTTTTACTAGAGTTCCTACTTATTGTTTTTTACTCATAATGAATATTTCCAAACTGCGATAGACATATATTTTATTTTTCAGATATTTTATTTATCCGTTATTCCATGTTTGGAAAAGCTCATTTGGTAATGTGTATAATATATCCGGCTCGAAAGACCATATGTTTGTGTATATATTAGCTCAGAAATTGGTTTCGAAAAATGAACTGTTGGAAAATATTCTGAGTTAGGATGATATTCGTTATTCCCAAAAATAATGACGAAAGAGAAAACAATAGTTGAAATTATGTCAATTACGAGAACATTAAGCGACTTACTTTGATATCTCGTAGCCGTCCGCGTGAAGAATAGCGTTGGAAAGGTTTAACTTGATTGCGGGGTAGAATCATTGGATGTTTTGCACCCCGAAATATACTTGCGTGTTTTAAGCGACCTCCTATTCTCAACAAACCCTCTTTATCAAGAAAAGCGTGTAGTTTTCGAAAAGGACCCGAAAAAGTGGAATTTTCTAATTCACTTCCAAACTGTAGTTGTTGAGTATATTTTACCAAGAGTATTAAAGTTGAAAGTAGTTCATGGTTTGTGAGCAGTTCCAAAACTTTTCTTTGGGGATTTCGTGAATTTATCATCACTTATATCACCCAACATCGCAGTTTTCAATAGAACAGGGTAAGCTATGTTTATTGTATTCGTTTGAAAATGACCTTGTAGGATACAACTGCAGTAACGTTAGTTACAAATACAAGTAGTATAAATACATAGGAAGTTTTATTTATCATTTTTCATGATGATTTCTTATCACGTAGTAACAGCTTTATCCATCTCTTGCGAATGCCAATCTTTCCACGCTGGCCTTTCTTATTTTCGGCACACTGTATTTCAAAACACAATGTTAATGTTAGAGAACATGTTTTGAAGTAGATACATTCTCAAGGCTTCATTGCGATTTGACATAATTGAAACCCTCCAGCAATTTGCTCACCTGTAATTGGCATATACGGTACTTAGTGATTATGTATCTGATTAACTATGATTGGCTCGAAGGTGAGAGTTATACCTACGTATCCATCAGAAGCGGTCACATAATTGACACTTTCTTCAGTAGTAATCGTATGTTTGTTACGTGGTTTTGCCATTGAACTACGGCAAATTGAAGAAAAACATTTTCAAAAAATGTTAGAGGAGATCAAATTGAATTCCTCAATCCAAATTTGTTGAAATCAGTGATGATGTAGATATAAAATTTGAAGGTCTCTGCTGCAATGAATGTTTTAATTCCTAGTATATAGGATAGTGAACCCTATGAAAATTAGAAGGAAATACCTGTGAGCTAAAAAAAAATACCATCATATACCTATTATATTACAACAATATTCGTTGGGAAAAGTAAATACCTCTGAACAAAACATTCTAAATATTGATAAATAGAATTTGGAACCTTTGGCTTAAAATAAATCTGTTCAATACACTTTATTCTAACCAGAACAAAAAGATGTCTCTCGATGCGCGTTTCGCTAACCAAGTTAGCATCATCAGGAGATGACAAAAACTACTACTTACAAGCTATGCTAATATCTTTATATACATCTAGACAAATCATTACCTTGCATGATAAGTGAAGAGTTTGATTACTTTCCACGAACTCGGATACGATATAAATGAATGATGATTTTGCCGTATATTTCAATAATGTCATTCTGGATCCTTGCTGATCTATACGACGTGTCTTTTGCACCTTGCTCAAAGTATACTTGTTGATTATTATATCCTGAATAAATTCAGAGCTTGCATAGGTCTTCAAACACCCATTTAGTATGGTGTTTTCCATAGAATGTACAAGTACTGAGTGCCAGAGAATAATGGAAGATTTTGCTTTTTATTTTCTTCAAATGTTTTGCTTGAATGTTCTCTAAGTTGGATGCCTACCGATGTTGAGGACATTCTGGCCGATTTACTCGCATTTTCATGCTACTGATTTCTATCACGTTACTTGCAGGTTGTGTGGATTTACTTGTAATTTACAATATGCCTTTTACTGAACTGTGTTTGGGCGGAAAAAGACACAGAACTTGCAAAAAGCTCCTTTCATGCTCTATAAGTAAGCCAGCCACGAGTGATACATACTTAACTATTCGTGATTAAATTTTCTTCCCAGATGTGTGGCATCAACAGCAAAGTTGTAATTTAGGTGGTGGGGAAAGTTCTTTGAGCAATTCCATCACCTGAGTCGACAGTAGTGAGGACTTACCTACCTACCAACCGACCTATATCATTAATGTGGATTTCGTCGCTATCGATAGCCGAAGGATCTGTAGCTTCAATTTTTTCATTTCCCTCAGTAGATGAGCAAGGCTTCGCTGTTTCTAGTGAAGACAAAGAACCCGAAGTCACAGCTGAACTTGTTCTGTACTTTCATCGTCACTGCTACCACTGAGTGTAATGGTACTAGCCACTAGCACTTAATGACTCTTAGCTTCTCCGCTAAGCATACCTTGGAGCTGCTGAACTCCACCCAGAGAGCAGCCATCCGCCTGATTGGAGACGTGAACGTCACTTGCAACCTTGATAGTTTGGAACTCGAAGAAAGGTTGGAAATTTCTCTCTTCTATAGAAACTGTCACGGGAAGTGTTCAAGTTTCTTGGCACATTTGATTCCACCAAGAGCGGTACATATCAGAAATACGCGACGGACTGTGGCCGCTCATTGTTTTGAGGTTCACCTCAAAACCTCGAACTCCACTGTTAAAGAATTGTTTCATTTGGAGAACCGCGTTTATGTAGAATAAATTTCTTGAGAACGATTTTCCAAATGGATTTAATCTCGAGCGATTCAAATCCCATGTGAATCACTATTTTCGTGTAAGCACTGCTCTTAGAGCGCTTTAAGTATTTTCATGTAGTGCTTGTGGTTTGTCTTAAAAAAAAGACTTAATGGAATTTCTGTACAAAACTGGGTTCGAATCAATTTAAGTGAAATGGGTCATATGCCGATATGTCAGGGACGGCTCGTGCATTGGAGAACAGGGGAGGCTAAAGTCATAAAGAATATATACACAAAGAAAAGCTCGTATGTAAATCTTATTGTCCAGCAAGAACCAACGGGGAGGTGAGAGTCGTGTCTTGCCAGGAAAGGAAAGGAAGGATGGAGTAGGAAGGAAGGTTAAATCTGGTTTGTTTAAGTGAATACACAAGGCATCCGCAAACTACTTTTAATAGGCGGTCATTCAAGTCCCATATAGTCTGCGAGGGTCCAGCATTTTGAAAGGTGAATTGAAAGGTGTATTTTGTAATTTTAGATAGTAAGGGAAAAAATAAGGAAAAAAACTGACAGTAAACATAACATTCGTTCTTAACCAAGACGATATAGCTGTCGTTATATTTTGTTTGCTGAACAATTTTAATTTACAAGACGAAAATATATGCTCCTTAGATTTAAAATGTCTTTCTGTAAAACGAGTTAATTTTTTTAAATTGGAGTATCCTATTTTAGAGCACGTTTGGTATTCGGTTTGTACGGAAAATAAAACACAGGGCCAACAAAAAAGTTTTTCTCGTTTAATGGAGCCGGTTAACCAATCGCATTTATCGT
>WOGN01006085.1:0-12684 GCA_015342105.1 Leptinotarsa texana
CTGTATAATTCAGTGTTCATATAGAAGTATTTGTTTCGAAAGATTTTTTTCTTTCGTATAATTCAATGTTTATATGAAAGTAGCTGTTTCAGGAGGATTTTCTTTCAGTTTGTGTTTGAAAGTTACTTCTATGCATGATCTACACATTCACGTATAGAGTTACTTCCTTTCTTTCTTTGGAAGATTCCCTCATCCTTCTTTGTTTGTATCAAGATGGAGTAGTATAAAGCCAAAAATTTTCTTTCCCATAATAAAGATGTAGATAATGTACAAAAAACTTAAAATTATTCGGAAAGTCCTAGGGAGCGTCAACATACCATCCTCCTCAACAGTCAGATCAGATTAAAAATAATAAAATCTTTGGGCGAAGTATTTGCATATTTACTCTGGGTACGCTACGCCCAAAGATTTTATAATTTTTTATCTTATCAATACTGTAGATTGCTGAGGAGAGTGTTGTGATGACTGCTACCTTTCAAATATTTTTTTTTAGTTTTCAGTACATTATACATACATTATACGTATTTTGTCAAATAAAACTATTTTTTTTACCTAATTCATTTTATATCAACTTCATATTTTTAATTACTGATTGACTCACGATTGATCAATTTGAGAACCAAAATGTGGGCTGGACATAAAGTTTATGTATTTTTTGAACATTTGGGGATAAAAAATTCTCACTAGAAAAATATCCCCATATTTCAAATACTTCAGGTTTAAATACGTTCAAAATATGTTTTTCCGTTAACCAGCTGTCGCACCCCTACGAACGACAGTCCTCAGAAATCGAAACTTGTACGAGCTGAGGATTAACCAGGTCTTACCTTTTATCGTGTAATTCCTAACACGGGTATTCAAGGTATTCTTTTTGCGGAGAATCACTTTGCGAATTTTTCAAAAATTAATTATTACATAAATCTCACAACACCTTCTCGAAACAATGTGTGTAAACACTCAGACTTTTGAGGACTCGATATTTCGATTTCGAAATTGTTACATTCATGTTACTTTTAATTGAATATTTTAGATTTTGTAGTACCTAATTCGTGGGTCATATGTTATGGATCTCTTCGATCAGACAAATATGGCATAAACTGAAACTTTATCGAAAATAATCCTTGCAGAATGAGAAACCTATTACGGTATGTCACATTACGTCTACTAAGTATATCAGTGATTTACTGGATTCCAGAATCCGGCAGAGGGCAGTTAGTTTAGAGCCGTCCTGACCCTTAGCATAGACCACAATAAGCGTGATTACAGTTCTATGTCACATTTAATCTGCCTGTTCAAACAGAACTGTTTAATTAAGGGATGTGTTCGGGCCGGTAACTTAAACACAAGTGTCCGTGCTCGCCCACTCCAAGGGCTTATGCGATTTACGCAAATATCTGTTTCAATACCCGTAATATTTCGTACTACCCAGTCGCCACAAGAAGTCTGGCTTGAAAATGACAGTGCATATGATAATTTTCTGATTGTTCGTGTATATACCATTGAAAGAAAAAACCTTTTGGATTTCTTGTTTTCCATCGTTATATGGAAAATAGTAAACTATTGAAGAAGAGAAGAAGAAATTAAACATTATTTACAAAGATGGATAGAACTTTATACTAGATACAAAACGGAAGAAAAAAATCCATCTGAAACAATTATTTGGGAGTCTAACTGCCGTTAAATGAAAAAGAAGCATCTGCAAAACTATCCTCTGTGAGGTCCCTTGCATTAATGACTGTCGAATATAATTCAATGTCCATCGTAGTATTAGCCAGGAGAGTAGTGGCATTACCAGATCCTACAGTGTAGGACAGACAAAGTCTCCATTATTTTAGTTTCTTTTAGAGTTTTGCTGAATGAGATATTCCTTCCCTGCCTGAGGCTTTATTCCCGGGATGGAGCTGTTACTAGTCAAAAATCTTTCTCTTAGGCGAAGGTTTTATACATGCAGGAAAGTGGTTTTTCAGCAGACATTAGGTGATCCTACAGTGTAGGTATGTTGGGAGAGATGAATGTTTTGGGATGAATAATTTTCGAAATATTTGGTTTCTTATACGGCATCTATCCTCACTAAAATCAATACAGAAAAAACTGATTTTTTTATTGGACGAACGATTTAATCGAGAAAAATCGTATTTTTTATATTTCTCTCGTGGGTGCGACGAAGTTAATTGGACCGCAATACCATATTGTGAGATCAAAATCAAAATGGTCTTTTTTAACTGATTGTGACAAACATGTTATTTAACTATTACTGACCAAACAGCAAATACATTTAAACATATGATTACACGAAAATCACTTTTTCTCGCTCAATATAAAGACAAATGGTTTCACGTCCGGGGTGATTGAAGAAAACGAAAATCGAGCTGACAGGCCGTCGTTGAATTGAATCTAAAATACGAAACGTTTCATCTGCTACTGCAGCAGACATCATCAGGAATATGTGCGTCGATTTTTAGGACAAAGGTTATGTCTCGAAGTGTCAACAAACTCCCATCAGGTTTGTACTGCAAATATTTGTAATAGGAATGAAATATGTATCAAAAAAGTAATACCACTCAACGTACCTAATTTTTATTGATATAAAATTTCATTAAAATGAAAAACTTCCAATCTACGAGTGTATTTCTTGGATTTTCGGTTGCAAATATTAGACTTCAACACTGTTTTGGATTACTTCGAAAGACGATTTCCTCAATTCTTTCATAAACTCCATAATTATACTGCTGCAATGACACTTCGTTAAAAACATTTATACAACTAGTTAATTGAAATTCCAACCATAGAAAATGTATTTGAGTGAAAAGGCTGAGATGAGCACTTGGAATTTGCACTTCTACATCACTGAAGAAAGTGAAAAACTTTTGAAATAAGACTAGCGCCAGACTAGCGCTCCTCCCCAGGAGATTTGAAAGGCTGAAACGACTTGATAGCCCATTGAACTGCCGGTGTTGTAATAACCGTCTTGAAGACCTCCCTTCTACAGCACTGAAGAAAGTGGAAAACTTTTGAAGTATGACTAGCCAGACTAGCGCTATACAATTTTATGAAATTAGATAAAAATATTTCCAGTCCATTTTGAAGAAGAGCTGGAAATATACCAACCTCCTCAGGAGATTTGAAGGGCTGAAAGGACTTGATAGCCGATTGAACTGCCGGTGCTGTGATAATCTTCTTGAAGACCTCTCAATCGTTCTGTTTAGGCGTTTAGCTCCCTCGAAAATTGGAGGTCTATTGTTATCCACAGCCATGTTGCCAGGAAGGTGGTTTTCCATCAAAAGCTCAAACGTTTCTTTACTAGAGGTAGTGAATGTTCCAACGGGTCGTTGAAGCAAGAGAGAATCCTTTGAATTTTTATCTATATTGTCAGATAAAACTGTAAGAAAGGATATATACGAAGCAACTATTTTCAAATAGGAACATGGAATTTTGTTTGGAGCATAAACTGAATAGGAAAAGTTCATATTTTAAAGTAGTTATTTCGGATCAATTTTTTCTCCTAGTTCATATCTGAAATATACTTTTGTGCGTGACCTGCACCATCTTTGAAATATTGAATTTTTCCCATTTTCTATACCAAAATGAAGAAGTAGAAAGTCAAAAGATTTTTCATCAATAACTTATCTTCCTTGCCATGATAATAATTACAGAATTCTCACAGAAATATTTTCATTCAAGACGCGTTTCGCTAACACCGTAGTTCAATAATATTACTACTATTATTACCGATGAAGCTATGGTATTAGCGAATCGCGTCTAGAAAAATGTAAAAATTGTTTCATTATTATCATGGATCTTGCTATTCATTTTTATCAAGTAACGGGTCAGTGCATTCATCCCTCTTGAAGAAAACATTTCCTTCTTTCAATCAAATACCATCGACGAAATAATTGAAATGTGAATAATACATTGCTAAAATATGCCGGATGCGCCAGTTATGATTCATTTTGGTGGCTAACGGAATCAATATTCGTTTATACTGAATAACTTCATTGTGAGATTTTCAATGGACCGTTTACTAGCCAGTGTGAAAGTTACTTTGCATGATCTATACAACTTTGTGAAAGGTTTATTCTGAAACTAATTGCTTTCTTCCTTTCTTCGGAAGATTCCCACGAGGTTATTATGTTCATATGTTAGGTTGAGTTATTATTTTTCATGTTTTCACATATATGTGATTTTCACAAATGAAGGGAGATAGTTTTCATCTGATTTAGAAATGAGAAATTCCATTATTGAATCTTGAAATTTTGTGATGGGGTGTCAGATTTATATTGAAAACACTTTCGTTTCCTTCAACGTTACTGACTGAATTTTAAATATTTTGCCACCCATTCAACATCTGAATCAGTGGTAAAAAATGGATCATCATATTCCATGGAATTCTTGGACAACTAACTAATAATACTGAATAATTTCCTTCGGGTTCGAAGTTTATTTGAAAATAATTTCGATAATATTCTGCTTATATTGGAGATGAAGAACAAAATATAAAACATTTCGTCTTAGATGGAATTATATGAGAGATAGGCATGCCGTCACGAATATTTCGAAAGTCGCGATTCAAGATTTTTCAGATTTTATTGTAGAAACATAATTAATGTTTTTTCCTTGTAGTATTCTTTCCTGAATACGTCACATTGAATTTCTTGAGAGCAATAGTAATAAGAATATGAGTACAAGTTGTTTGAACTTTTAAAAATTGAAAGAAACCTGGTCGACAAACCTAAATGAACACGATGATATAAAGTGTAAACAACACAAAGACTGAAAGATATTTCACCAAAGATTTTATTATCGACGTTCTCTATATATAAAAAGTACACAAGGGACTGAAAACTATGAAGGTATGTAAAAAGTTCCTTTTCACTTAAATTGTTTTCTGATAGGTTTGTATGGAAGCAAATTCAGATTGTAGGTATAAAGGTTGAACAGATATTTTTTCATTTTTCCAACATGAAGTAAATACGATATTGCTCATTCTCATCTTATTTTTCCCATTTTGCACTAATAAAAATAGGGACATCATTTTATTTTGTATATCTGGATTTTATGTGAATATACTTACTTCAGATGATTTGATTGCTCCAAATTGATGAAATATTTTAAAAATATAACAAACTTTTCTTTCTGTAACAAATGAAACCTTAATATTAGATATAATGAAATTACAGTAAAATATTGTAATGAATCTGAAGCCGGCCCTGACAGTTGTCGCAATCGCCGGGCGAGTGATATCGGTAAAGGACGCGGTCAGATTAGGCGCGAAAATTCCATATACGCCGAGAAGGAATTCACAATGTTCGTTGCCGCTATATAAGGGCATCTAGTCCCTAGGTAGAGCAGTCTGTACTTTGAAAGCGAATCGAGTTGTTAACAAATTGTGAAGTACTAAGTGTGTATATAAATTAGTTAGTCAAATATTGTAAAAGTAAATTAGCTTAAGACAGTTAATTCTTCCAATTCTTTACAATATTCACCATTAATAATTATCTTGTAATGATTGAGCCTCAACAAAATAATGTGAACATTTTGGAAAAAACTTTTGCGACTATCGTTGAGATTTTATTTATAATTGTATCGCCAACCAATAGACAGAACATGACATAAATGTAGTTCTTGGTCTACTATAACCATTTCTATTAATTAGAAAACTACTTCTTCTCGGAGCTAGTGGCTAGTTATATTTACTATAAATGTTATTTTCTGTAAATATTTTTTGATATCACAATAATACGTATCTTAAGTACGGTAAGATCTACAATCCATTTTGTTGAATGACTTGATATAGTTATCAAAAGAACGTTTTATTAAAATTGAAAGAGAATATTTTCAAGATATATTAATTTTTATGAATAAACCCTTTCAGTTTAAACAAGATTCCTATGGGAGTACGGTTCTGATTGAGCGGAATACTGTCGCTCCCATCAGTCGCCTTTCAAATCGTTAATGTACAGTAGAATTTAATTTTGAAAAAAAAGTATTCTCACAACTGCTCAATATTTATATCAGTCAACTTTCTAAAAACCTGTAAGTTAATTTATTTTACTATAAATCATCCCGTTGAAGCAAACTGGTTTAGTTATCAAATATCAGAGTGTCTCAATTAGGATGGTCAGAGCCTTAATAAGGCATCATTGAAATATATGTCTGTACTATGAATGAAAAATTGAGTCCGGTACTTCTGACTACCGGAGTGCCCAAAACATACCAAAACTGTTCTCTTCTCATCCATGTTCCCCACATAAAAACAAGTCATTTATAAATTCTATCGGGGAGAAGACTCATAACTTCAAATAGAAAATCAATCATTTCGAATGTTTCTCCCACGGGAAGTTATAAACGGAACTGCGTAACCTGGGTTTACACTTGGTCTCTGCTTTATCTTTTTTAAAAATAGTATCGTCCAATCCTAGATTGAAACATGTCTTTAGTTTATGTAGACAAACTTATATAACTCTTGTAGACTACTCCACAATACCCCAATCCATTGTTATAACATTCAACGAGACTTCATACCGCATATATTTCTCCTTAGGAAACCAGCTCTGTTTCAAAAGTAAAAGAGAGAGTTATTTATCTTTAAATTACCCGACAATACTAATACCCGGTTTTAAACATGGATAACACACTAGAAATCCTTCAATAACCACTAGTGAACCACGAGAACTTAACTTCCCCCTCTTCCTGAAATAAAAGACACAACCTCAACTCCTACAACAGACACTTCAGTACCCACTCTTTCAATGAAACGCCCTATATCTGAAATCGCTACCCCACCCCCATAATCACCTGAGACTTTACTAAACCCCTACCAAATCAGCTGAATGAAATCAATACCACTATAGATAAACAGTCACTGAAAGATCTTCTGAGACTTCCTATTCTTGAAGAAGAATCTGAAAATCTCTGAGTGTGGCGAAAATCTATACATCGGATATCGTCAGACTACTGGACTTGTTGCATTTATCCATTGCTAACAGAACAAAAGATGCACAAGTTGCACTAAAATATAAAATAAAGTTAAAAAACAGCTAGAATTAGAGGCATTCAAGGAAAAAGGAAATAGAGAATAGTGATATATCTCAAGAAACCTACTGATCCTCAAAGTTCTTTCTCTTTTTTTTTCTCTATATAACATTCAGTGGAACTTCAACTACACTCAATTAGATATGCTGAAATTAATTATTTCGGAACACTTCCCATCAATATTATGTCTACAGGAAACCCATTTTCGCAACCAAAACATACATAAACGCTCATTGTTTCCATAAAAACAGAGACAACCTCCATTATGCCAGTGGAGGTACAGCCATTTTTGTAAAAAACACGTAGGAGGCAGAAATCATTCCATCAACTACTGATTTAGAAGATGTGGCGATCACAATTCTGGGACCGCAAAAAATGTACGTTTGCAATGTATACATTCCAGCAAATCAGAATCCAAGTCTAGTAGAATTGTTCAACCTCTTTAACCAACTTCACTCCTCGCGTATAATATTAAAATATTTCAACTGACAAAACTACATATAGGTATCAACGAAAACAACACAAATTGGCAAAATAGTAGAAACCGTTATTAATAATGACGGAAGTAATACTAAGTCCAATACCGCAAATGGATATCATCAATATTCGACCTATCTCTCTGCAATCCAGAATTATTCATGTCATTGGACTGAGAAATACTTCTAGAGCTATATGGAAATGATCACCATCTCATACTTATCCTCAAAGAACAATTACTACAATCAATTTCTATACCTCCAAAATGGCCCCTCAAAACAGCAAACTGAAGTAAATTGGCAACAATCATTGAAACCAAAATTTCAACAATAGATGCCGAAGAAATGTTGAACCAGGCCTAAAATGAAATCAGAAATTATTAGGAAAGCGACTATACATCCAACTAGTTCTCCTCAAGACCCACCTTTATAATATGCAAAATGTGAATGCAAGCTAATGACAAATGGAATATTTTTTTCGAGAAAGAATGTAATGATATTCACACAGTAACTTATCAAGCTACACTAATAGTTTGCCATGTCATTTTTCATTTTGTTCAGATTGGGACCTTCGAAATATTCAAAATTTGGTAAATGAACTATTTTCGTTCATTGAATTCAGAGTATCTCAAAGCACAGTAAAAAATTAAATGTTGATGAAAATGACTACACTTTTTAGTAATTGAAATAATATTTCACTTCATGCCAAACATCTTGGTACTTCAGTTGTTGATGTATTTTCCGTCAATAAAAATATTGGTTTGATCAGAATACAATATTTTCAATAAGAACTTAAAGAAAGAAAACTACTCAATAAAATTTTACAGATATTGGCAGATCATTTCGTATTTCTTGCACTAATTTCTGTAATTCTTGTTCATTAACTGAATCAGACACCACGTAGTACGATTTTTTTTTTTTATCAGAAATGACTTCTGCCACTCTCTTCAGTTTTGACCATGACTTATAAGACAGACAGACAAGAAAAAAATACACTCATTTTATGGAAATCTGGAAACTTGGAAAATTATAATTATTTTTTCAAATGAAATAAAAAAGAAATAACGAGACTTCCCATGAAATTCTTGGATATTGTAAAAAAAATAATCAAAAATGTAGAAAAATTACTATCAGAAACTAAATGAATATAATGTAAGTGAACTAACGTGGCTTGGAATCTCTTAACTTTTTATTTAATTTTAATTTTTATTTCTGCATTTTTTGTTCAATCGTTCTATTTTTACTTGTATTTTATTTCACTATTATTTCATTTCAGGTTATTTTTGCTTAATATAATTGTTATTTTCAGTTATTCATTTTTAATTCTTCTTTTTTAGTTGTTTCAGGAATTTCAAATAATTTTATATATTAGACAATGAAAGTCCGAACTAGTGAAATTCATGTAAGTTAACAGTTTACTCGAATATCATGTTGTGTAAAATACGAAAATGTATCCATTACAAGCAATACTATTAAACATTGGAATTACAACAACACTTTTCTCGACATGTGTTTCAGTAGCCAAGTTCATCTCATTAGGAGATGAACATAATTCAGAAGAAAGTTTCAGTTGTGTTTTTGATACAAGTTCAAAACCAGAGATCCGATCTCCATTTTTCAGTTAGAAAAATGTACCTACTGATATTTTTATGACAATATATCAATAGCGAATCTTGTGAGACGAATAAATGGAGAACACTGTATCTGGAGAGATCGAAATCGCCAATCTATATCAACATATTTTTCTGTGAGCTGACTGTAATATTTTTTGTTTTGTTTTTTTTATTATTGAGAACATATCTGTGTCAATTGTACGAGGTTAATAACTAAATTTTAAGAAAACTATAGTATCACTCAGGGTTATTATAGATTTTCATCAAGTATCGGACAATTTTATCCGAAAATTTATATTCACTGTGGCCATTTGATCAAATCCAATAAGAATTCAAACAAAATAAAACCCATTTTCCCAACTGCGGAATAAATCTCTCGAAAAAGAGAGTATGCTTGTTCACACCCTACATGAGACCGAAGTACATTTGTAAATGTCACCAATTTTCCCCCTTTAAAGTGTTATCTTGTCGTTTCGGAATTTGGACAATGGTCCAGCGTTTTCTTGTTTACTCTCCGGGTTGGGACTACCGCAAAAACTTATCGCCTGGCCATCTCCGACGTCTACCCTCGACTTGTAGATATTGCACGTTCGAACAATCTTTCACATAATTACTGAAGATGTATTGTAAACGACCGATATTGGTCTAATTTGTTAATTACAGTGAATTTGCTGTTCGTAAACACATATTTTCCAACTAGATATGGGGCGGTTCTCACTGAGAGCTGATCTCTAATTACTTTCTGAAAAATAATATTGGAATCGTAGCGCATTTTACCGAAAACAATTCACCAAAAACAATTCGCCAAAAACAGATGACAGAAAAGTTATGGTATTTCATCAGTTCGGATTTCCATTGTCTAATTCAATATAAATTGATTTGAAATCCCTGAAAGAAACTGTGAATAATTAAAAAGATAAACCGAGAAATAACAAGATTATTGAACAAAAAACTTAAATTACAAGGAGATAACATACAAGCAACAACCAAAAAATTAAAAAAATTAAATATTAATACAAGCTAAAAATTAAAAAATTAAAAAATATCAACAAGGAATGAAAATTGAAAAATCAGAAGATTCCAAACCAAGTTATGTCACGACATTTAAATTGTTAGTATCCACAATCATCTTCGGGTGATAACAGTTATCACCCACAATCGTATCCACAATCGTCCTCGGGTGATAACAGTTATTAGCCGAAGACAATTGTTGATACTAACAATCGAAACGTCGTGACATAACTTGGTTTGGAATCTTTCAATTTTTGATTTTCATTTCTAGTTGATAATATTTTAATTTTTTTAAACTCAGCTTGTATTAATATTTAATTTTTTCATTTTTTGGTTGTTGCTTATTTGATATGTTATTTCCTTGTAATTTCAGTTTTTTGTTCAATAAAATTGTTATTTTTCGATTAATCTTTTTAATTTTTTACAGTTTTTTCAGGGATTTCAAATCAATTTATATTAAATTAGACAATGGAAATCCGACCTGATGAAATACACCACGAAACATTGTCAACCACTTTCAAAGAAAATGTATTCAATGAACACAAATTCACCAAGAAATAACCCAAACAAAAACAACATAACATCCTAACTACTAGATTAAATGACAAATATCCTAACCTAACAGCTAACCAAAATATATACATTTATTCTCACAACCAGCTCAAAACATAATTGGTCAGATACACGCATTTATCTTAACCATCCTTATAACCAGATTGAAACACAATGTGCATTTATCCTAAAAACTAACCAAGATACATACAAACGTTTTAACAACTAGATTAGAACTCGAATATCAAGATATACACATTTATATAAACTGATCAAGCTTTATACATATTCATTGAGTCATTTAATTTATCTTCCTTTCGGTGAATTGTTCTTCACTGAATTGGAGAATTATTTTTCGGTAGATTGTTTTTATTAATGAATTGTTTCTGTGAACTGCTTCCATTGAAATTACTGGACACTCAAATTACGATAATGAATGAAAACGGAGTGAATCGAAGAGGTTTTTATATGAAAGTGTATTATAAAATTATTGCAAAGCGTTTTCGACTTTCGTCATCATCATTGCTCACCTGAAAGTGAGGGATCTAATAGAAAGGAAGTTTTGTGAAAATTGAAATTTGCAAAAAAATTTTTATAGGTTATGAAATTTGGAAAATTGTTTATGATTACTTACTTGTCAGGCAACAGGAAGTATCAAAATGAGTACATGGCACATTTGTAATATTTGACTTATATAAAAATACATTTTTAAATTGAGGCCATGTGGTTCAGTCAAAGTTTTATATGAAAGAAGGGCAACTTGTGTTACGTAATAGTAATAAATTTGAATAATTAAAAATTCCTAATCCTTTTATGGAGGGGAAGGAAATTTATGTGTTAGTTTACTTGAGTATTCAAACAATGATCATCATTGGAAAGTTATTTGGACATCTCCAGCTCTTCAAACAAGTCCAGTCTGAGGAAATTTTTATTATCTGTTTCATGTATTATTTTGGAATTTCTTTTGGAGCTAAAGTTATGATTGTGAAATATAATGAGGTGTTCATTAATGCGAGTAAAAAGAGGTCTACAGGTTCTACCAATGTAAGATGCAGAACAATCAGAGCAGTCAAGCTTATAGACTCCGCTTCTGTGTAATTTGTTAATTTTGTCGTTGGAATTAACTAAAAAGTTACTTAAGTTAAGTTATATAAATTAGAAATAAATTGTACTGTTATTTCCATATAAATTTAAAAAGTTATGAATTAATTTTGGAACACTATACCACAATTTATGAAACAGGCCATGCCTATCTGAATATTTTGGCAGGCAAAAACGTGATATTCGCGAAAAGCCAAAATTGATCCGAATATTTTGATAACTGATAGGTTTTTTTTAATTCTATTCGATTAACGAATAACTGTCATATTTTTCTTCAAATACATTGTCTGCAATTCAATGATCCATATTTTCTACAGGAGTATACAGAAATTCTAAAAAAAAGTACCCATATTGGAAGAAAACTGAGAGATGAGGTAGACTTGAAAGGTTGAAGGTTTTGCAATGGTTTGTAGGTTAAAACTTTTATTTAACTGATACAAAACAGATACAACATATTGTTAGTGAATACAATTTACAAATCAACTGTATCCTTTTTTTCTGATTGATTCGGACGTTACTTGATGAAGAAAACTACACCTCAACGAGTTGATCTCCACAAACTCTATTTGAAAAATATATCACTCATTATAAATATACAATATATATAACATATCACATCATTATATGATGATATATTTTTCAAATAAAGTTTGTGGCGATCAAATCGTTGAGGTGTAGTTTTTGAAAAAATGAACTGTATCCATTGAAACAATTTGTTGTGTTGTTGTGAATAAATCGAGAAAGTAAAAATGACTTTCACTTACATCCCATACTCAGATCACATCATAAAAAATCACCTCTTTATGCAGGGGCATATTTATTCAATGTATTGCCTGAAAGCATGAAATGGGGAACAAAAGTAAAAACTTTTGAACCTACACTGAAAAGGTTTTTAATCC
>WOGN01006086.1:0-12683 GCA_015342105.1 Leptinotarsa texana
ATACATGTATACCCAGTATTGATTGACGGTGAACGAGTTTTCCTTGTTTCTTTGAAAAGTTTCCACAAGAATTTTTTGTATATATAAAATAATCACTTATGTTAACATAATACATACAAGTTTTCGCATTATTTGCTTCAACTGGTTTTTGAAAATACTTTGATCAAAATTGTTCATTATTTATTTCGATTTTGAAAAGTATCATTGTCTAATTTGTAAAAACTAAAAATAGTGATAACTTATTTAGGGTTTACCCACACTGATATCCTTCGATGCAAAAACATCCCAATAAAACATCCCAAAATAAATGGATATGTGGAATATTTTTTTGCAATGTGTTTATTTGGTAGGATTATATTTTATCTCAATTTTTACCATTTGTATTTTTTACTTCAAGTGAGATCATTCAAGCCTATATTTACATAATTGTTGATATAGAAACTCGAAATGGAAACAGCTTGTTGAAAATTCTATGGGTCACCAGTAAAAAACAATTAAAAACTATTTTCAAGAGAAGGGGTATTGTTCAGCCTCATCAAATGGTTTATTATGTAGGACTGAAAATAATCATAGAATTGAAATGATCTTACTGTTTAGAACTAAAATTTTATCTTCTGTATCTTCCTAAACTGATTCATCATGAAATTATTACGCATGTCTACGTTCAAATTCTTCTCTAAAAAGTTTGGTCCATTTATTTGGTTATGTAATAAACCACACTACACATTTGACCTGAACGAATATTGGTCATGACATTACAAAATTTGGATTATTGACGATATACACCCTTTATTTTTATAAATGTTTGATGTTTAAATTGAAAAATAGACACCTGTTCTTCAACTATGTTGATCAACATTCCTATGGAACAAGGAGAAATGGTTTCGTGCTCACATAGTTTAACTATAACTGAAAACACTCTTCATGTCAATGAAGGTGTATAATAAATTGCCTAATCGAAATAAAAAAAATTAATAGATTTAGAACCATATAGTATTAAGTAGTGATTATTCGAACTAAAACGAATTATAAAAATGTATATATGGTTATGAGTGTATTTGATGGTTGTATGCCGGTAGATTAACATAAATATTGTGTTTTTGGCATCATTTCATTCTATGTTGTCTATGTACAAGCTGTAATAATCGGCATATTTTTTAAATATTATTAAATGTACGAAAATATGTATACAAAACAACCCGATGTATTAAACGCAATAATTTTAAATTAATAAAAAATAAAAATATGTTTCAAAACCATCCATGATTCGAGTTTTGCACTGTTTTTTCATTGTTTACATTCATGTGATTTTATATCAATCATGTTTAGACGATATCACTAAAACGAAAGTGTTTTGAATAGTTATGAAACTGTTGGTACCTAAATTTTACCAATCAATGTTAAAAATGTGTACCTGAGTTTAAAAATGAATTAATTAACATTAACATAGGAAAATCAGAAAATCACTTGAATAAACATGTAATGAATGCAATTACCTGAGTTTATGTATTAGTCAATAACCCGCTCGATTTGAAAAAATAATCAGTATTGGGGTTTGTTTATAACTGAATTATTGGTCAAAGATAATCAAACTCAATTGAAATCTATGTGAGAGTGTCATAAGAACGAAAAGAAACACATTAACTCGATTATGGACATTTTCAACTTCCTTACATTCAAAATCCAAATCAGTTTCAATAATGGAATGAAAAACTTAGATACAATTTGTAACAACAAAAAAAATTTCTGGAGGTACCTTTTTTCTGATTACAGGCCAATGTTGGTATTTTTTTAGACATCAAAGTTTTATATTCATCAAAATTATGAATCGTTGCAGTGAAGATTTGAAAGATTTGAAAAAAGTCAAAGTGGCAGTACAGAGTTCAATTATAGAGAAAAAGTATAAAATTGTAAAACAGACGGTTTTTTGACGCTTTTTCGAACTTTCCAGAAAAAATGTCGAAGTTTACTAGTTAAAAGCAGCACATGACAAATTTTGAATGAGTCTGCTGTCATAAAAATTCCTATATGTTGCGGACTTTATGTGTGACACTGTATTTTTGCATCACAATTTCAAATTTGCTTTCGTTATCTGTTAAATTTTACAACTTTATGACATTGATTATTTTTCGTGGGAAACAGCTTGTGCGTATAATAGAAATTTAATTAGTATTCATAACAAACTTCCCAAGATATCCGGATTATGAATGTTCTATTAAACTTTGTTCAAAACCGCTGTTTTATAAATTGCTGGGAAGTTCTACTCGAAATAAGGAAACTCCACCCTCAACAAGATAAATGCCAATAGATTTTTTTGTTCCATCTGAGCTAGTGAATATTTAGTACTATCTATCAAGGTGGACTTTCTTACATTCTCCTTTTCTTTGCCAATTTCAGGTATTGATTTCTATGTTCAATTTCTTATCGCTACAGACACACTTGTACTTTGCCACTAGATGCGGCAAGATTCTATACGCTTCTAATTTTCTACTTCTGCTTCATGAAGAGCGTTCCAATGGTAATAATGATAATAATATATAGGAGTAATTGTTCATCTAAAGTAAAAAAATAAACAGTTCATAATAACTTTCAGTTAGTTGTTAACATTGTAATGTGTAACATAATAGACAAAACAAAGTAAATGTACAATTACTTAGGTACTATAATGCCTGAGCAGTCGTTTATCAATAGTAATAGTAAATAATATAAGTAAATAGTGAACAATATATGATGATACTCAATTTATTGTGTAACATGTGTATGATAAACAAATCACAGTGAATTTAAAAAGACTTTTTATAGTGCCTGATAGCATATTTCATCTACAGGGCATTCAACGAAAACTTGACCACCCAGTAAGTCAGAAACAGACGTATAATCGAAAATTTAAAAGAACACATCAATTTTTATTTTCAGGGGTACTCATTCTGATATAGAAATCATATGCAAAACTTCACCACACCCCTGCAGTCAGCAACGACCCCCCTATTTTTTCCATGGCATAAGGGTCGAATGATACATCATTTGAAAGGTCTTTTGTCCCACTATTACTTCTGTATTTTTTTTCGAAATTGGTTCATTCTTCATTGAGAAATTAGATGATGAACGTTTTATTTAAGAAAAACAGATGATTCGTTGTCGCTCATTTTATTGAGGGAATCAACGAAAGTATTATCAATGGCAACACAATCAAGGGATAAAGTTTTCAAAATGACCTTCATCTAGTTCCATACAATTATACAATGTACTTTCGAAGGCGTTCTATAGATTATATTGAAGATGTCAGGAGTCAGAAATCGGCATTCCCGAACAATTCTCTGTCGCAGGTCTTCTAGATTTATAGAATTTATTCAATAGTAGTGAACGTAGTGAATACTGTTAGTTTCTTCTGCACTTGTAGTTTTTGTTGAATCTTGTTGTCGCAGAACAAAAAGTTGATAGTTGGCCACTGCCACTTCTTCACGAATTATTATTCAGGCATCCTTGTTCACTGTGTTCCAACATGGGTTATTCTAATGAAGAAGGAATAGAAATTGTTGCAACCTACTATCGAATTAATGAATGTGCTGAAGCTGCTGCAACAATTTATAATACGAATCATCCAGACCGCAACGTGAGCCATCAATACGTTAAACAGTCAATGGATAAGTTTCGTACTTCAGGTTCTGTTCATAACAAAAAACATGAGGTATCCCGTCCTGTCAGAAATGACGGAGTTGATAATCCACAATCAATCAGGCAAGTAGCTAAAGCGTCTGGTGTATCAGCTATTAGTGTTTTTCGGATTTTGAAAGCCTACAAATTCTAACCTTCGAAAATAAGACTAGGACAGGAATTAAAGGAAGATGATTCTGATCGTCGACTTCAGTTTTGTGAGGTATTCAGCGAGAAATTGACTAATAACCCAAACATTCATATTTTTCAGATGAAAGTTCTTTCATGTTGAATTGTGAAGTGAATAGAAATAATTGTCGTTACTGGAGCGATATGAATCCTGACTTGGTGATGGAAACACATTCTCAAACTTCACAAAAATTGAATGTCTGGGCCGACATTCTTGGTAAACATATTGTTGGACCATCCTTCATTGAAGGTAATCTTAATGAAGAAACATACTTAAATTTATTACAAGTCTGTGTAGATCCTATGTTTACACAAATTTCAGAAAATGATGACAATTTAGTGGAAAATGAAATAGCATTTCAGCAGGATGGTGCACTTCCACATTTTGTATCTGCAGAAAGGGTCCAGTGAAGTGGCCAGCTAGATTATCTGATCTCACATCAATAGACTCCTTTCTGTGTGGACACCTGAAGTCGAAAGTGTACTCTACTAAACATAAAAATCTAGAAGACCTGCCACAGAGAATTGTTTGGGAATGCGGATTGCTGACTCCGGACATCTTGAATAATGTACGAAACGCTTTCGAGAGTGGACTGTATAATTGTATGGAACTAGGTGGAGGTCAATTTGAACAATTCATCCGTGGATTTTGTTTCCACTGATATTATTTGTTGTTAATTTCCTCATTAAAATGAACGACAGCGAATTTTCTGTTTTTTCTTGAATAAAACGTTTAACATTTAATTTCTCAATAACGAATAAACCAATTTGGAAAAAAATTACAGAAGTAATAGAGGGAGAAAATACCTTTCAAACGATCACTCGACCCTCTATTTGGGGGTAGTTGCTGACCGCAGAAGGGTGAATTTTTGGGTATGATTTCCATATCAGAATTAGTTCCCCTAGAAATAAAAATTGACGTGTTCTTTGAAATTTGCGTGACGCCCTGTATAACTCATAGATGGACGGGTAATGAGTAATTACATAGGAATCAATTTTTAATATGAAATTCATACCAGAAACTTGATTTTTTCCTGGGCAGTAACTATTTTTCTGCACTACCTCGGTATTTTTTTGAAGCTGGTTCATTTGTTATTGAAGAATTCGATGACGATGATGATAGATTTCACTTTATTGATAGAAATAAAAAACAAAAAATAGACGATGAATCAGGTTTCTGCCGATTGAACGCATTGGAAAATATTCGTCCAATAGCTATTTCGTTCGAACATCAAAATGTGTGTTAGAAGAAGTGGTGATATCTCTCCTTGTGACGACACAATCTATGAGATACATTGGATCGTCCCTAGCACTACTGATGAGATCTAAGGCGGATCGAAACAGCGCTGTCTAGAATTGATTTACGAATGCTGATTTCATCTAGTTGCCATACAGTGAAATACAGATGTCAAAGCTTGGCTTTGTAAGATACCGTTTCGAAAAGCCTCGTTTATTTGTAATATTCGCAGGTAGATTGAGTTTTTTATGATCCCATAGATGGCGTATTCCTGAGGAGATATGTCATCCCCTCTACTTGCATGCATCATTTAGCCTAGTATCCTAGGGCAGAATGAAACAGCTTTGTCTCGTGAAGAGTTGCGAATGCGTTATTTCTTGGACTTTTTTTGGTACCTTGGGAGCTGTCTGACTTGTCCATTTAGTCCCAGTATCCAGAAAACACTGCAGCCTCTTAGGCTTATTGCGTTTATTTTTCCATCTTCTCATGACACTCATTCCATCAGTCTCGTTCCCTGTACTAGTTTGTACAGGTTCCGTGTTGGATGTTCAACATATTCTTCTGGACGTGATTTCGTACGTCCATATATTGCCTGTCTCCTGTAATTCAGTGCCTTATATTCGCATAAGATCTGTAGAGCTGTTTCTATCCCTTCGTTGCATAATCTGCAGCTGAGGTCTCCGTTGTACAGCCTCATTTTATTCAGGTGTCCTCTAAGCGAACAATGACAGGGTTAGTAACCCTGTAATTATTCTGAGCCGATCCCTACTATATTGAAGTAGTTCTTTGGTTCGGACTGTTCCCTCTGTTTGTTGCCAGGTACTTTTGTCCAGTAATCGGTGTGCTTCTTATTGGTCCATGTCCTAATCTGGTTTCGTACCAACGATTTTGGTACCCCCAGAGTTGGTTCAGGACCTATACATGAAGTTGATGATCCGCGTCTGGCGCATTCATCAGCTTTATCATCACCTGTGATTCCTGAATGCCCTGGGTTTGTCAGAGCCTCCAGTACGCTCTTGCTGTCTGTAAAAATATTGATCCGCTCTTTTCTTTGAAGGCTCAATTTAATAAGCCTTGCACACTGCAAGATAGCATACACTTCCGCCTGAAAGACGGATGTGTATAGTCCTAGCGGATAGGATATCTGTAGCTTAGATTTCTATCCGCTCGGTATATTCCAGCTCCAGTTTGATCTTCGATCCATTTGTATACCAGGTGTTTTTTCCAAACATGTTTTCGGGACGACTAATGGTCTTCACTCATCACGGCTTTTGATTTTAGCCGTGAAGTTTGTGTTAAAGATGTACTTCGGTGTCATGTATTCCGTGCACATATTCAATATGTGCTCCTTCACTTGTTCCGAAATTTCTGTTCGGTCCGATCTTTTGTAGTTCGGTAAGTTTTCCAGTCTGAATTGACCCATCCTGGCCTCCCCCATTATCACAAAGTGTAAAGGAGGTAGATTCAGGAGTATCTCCAATGCAGCTGTTGCTGTAGTTCTCATTGCTTTCGTCATTACCAAACATGCCAGTCTTTGCACCTTGCCTAGTTTGTTGAGGGCGGTCGCCTGCTTTATCTTTTTCCACCAGACCAGATATGCGTATGTTATCATGGACTAGTTTCGATCGTAATGTGAGGATGCATAAACCTGCTTCATTGCTAGTTTTTTTTTCTGGTAAAATCGTCAAGTGAGTAACCATCATTCTACAAATGTTTGTAGAACTTCCAATGGAGAATGATTGGTGAATATGTTTTTATCCCCAAATGGTAAATTTTGTCGCCTCAATAACGACATTTTGGTATATTTCGCCATTCTAATAGTATGGAGAAGATAACAAGGATTATCTTTCTTTGATTTGTGAAATTGTTTTTTTTGCAAAAACGAAATTTGCGGAAATATAAAATCCTAAATACAATAGTATGTAGTTGACAAACTGTTGTTTATCAATGTGTAACTAACCTGAACTACATGCGACTTGAGCTGCTCCATTTTTTCATGCTTTCTGTCGTGAACGAACCTTGAGACCTGAAATTATCTATCAACCCGTTCCGTTGATGGCTCACGTTTTGTTTTGCATAATTCGTTAGGCAAAGTGATAGTTACCAGCTATCCAGTTATTGTTCTACGATAATGAATTACAAAAACTAAAACTGTTAGTCTGCCTCAGTTCCTCCATGTTCATATTGAACTTTGAAATTATCACAACTTTTATTATTGTAGTGACATTAATCCCCATTCATCAAAATACGATCAGAAGGTCAGTAAGTTTTAGGAAGTTGATTGTGTACCTAAAATTAAGAAAATCAACCCTACGATTCATCATCATTCCTCAATTCACTGAAATATTTGAGATCATAATAACTGATCACATAACATTTATATTGCTACCTGCCCATTTATTCGAACTTCAACCTCATTGCACTTATTTCTCACAGTTTTTCATAACACCCGTTCCAAAAATCTTGTTTCTTGTGCTGGTTTGAACAGGTTCTTTGTTGGTCATCTATAAACTCTCACATCCTATAATACAGTGGACGGGCGCTAAGACATGTCAGACTTCTTCTTTACCAAGCAGTGAATGAGCCACATTTCGAACTTTTACTGAAATAACTTGGAATTAATTTCGAATAAAACTTCTCTCGTAATAAAGATATTTATCGATTACCTGAAGATTCTTCGAAACAAACTACAACTGTCAATAAATCCCACACAATCAGATATTAGAAAAAGTCTCGAGATCTTCTCTTCTATTAAAGAGAAAACTGATACCACCCTCTTAACAACTAGTGACGTCACAAAAATATTTCTCGCCTCAGTACCAACTCAGTTACTATTTGTAACTCTCAACTCTTCACTCTCCAATGTCCATTCTCGACTCTCCACTTTCGACCCTTCACTCTTCACTCTGCACCATTCACTCTTCAGTTTTCACTCTCGACTATCCACTCTCCAATTTCCACTCCCGACTCTTCACTCTTGACTCTTCACCATTCACTCTTCAGTTTTCACTTTCGACCCTCAACTTTTTACTCTCCACTCTTAACTACCAATTCTCGACTCTCCACTTTCCATCTTCACTCTTCACTCACGACTCTTCACACTCTCTACTTTTTGCTCTCAAATCTCCACGTTCTACTCTCCATTTTCCACTCCTCACTCTCCACTCTCGATTCTTCATTCGCCACTCTTCACATTCCACTCTCCATTTTCCACTCTCCACTCTTTGCTCTCCATTCTCTTATTTAAACTTATCATTTCAACCTTTTTCTTAAAAAAAAAATATTCAAATACTTAAAAAATAGGAATGAAAAAATGCATTCAACGTTTAAAGGGATTCGTTTCTATTTCACCATTTGACAACATCGGTTATAGCTAATAAAGGACAATGAATCTGTTATATCTATGAGACAAACAAAGATGACCTCTTTCAGAGGCGTGCTGTTCTGTTTACTTATGTTCCAAGTTACGAGAAATTCTATGACATATGACGTTTTGTGCACCTAACCTATCTTCCTCTATATAAATAAATAACAAAACAACTGTTGTTTATGTGGCTTGTGGTGGTAGTATTGAACTATAATTAATATTTTGCCTTAATTGTTGATTTATAAAGATGACTTTCCTTTTTTTAAAATATCTAGGTACGTGTAAATTATTTCAACTTGATATAGGCGCTGTTGCCGATATGTGAATTAGAAACAAATCCCTTTAAAAATTAAAACCCAACATTTAAAACATCAACTTTTCGAAGTAAATTTGAAAAACTCATGAATGAAACTCAACTTTATTTTGTTCTAACTTGCATTTGCTGTAAACCCAAATTGAGGAAAATTCCCCATTATATACATACAAAACCACTGTTCATTACTTCCCCAATGATATTAACTTGGTTGGCAAAACTTCAGTAGAAAAGTGTACCTCTCCCTCGTGTAACATAAAAAAGGAGACCCGTTTTACGGAAGAAATTTCTGTAGACAATAAGTAATCATTTTGATTTTGTTGAGATTTTGATATTTATCAAAAACCTCTACAATAGTTTTAAAGCAACTGGCAATGTACTATAGCGTGTTTGTAGCAAAAATACTAATACTAGTAACCTCCCTTCAAATTCCTTCTCCAGGATTTTAAAGAATTCGTCGACGCGGAAAACCTAATGCCGCTGACAACCAGCGACTTCCGCAACCCGGTCTGCTTAGAAATGCGCCTACTGAAAGCCTCCGAACAGACAATCAACACCTTCGGCTTCCCGGAGGTCGACATCGAGAAGAAGAACAACGACCTGAACAGTATGGACAGTTCGGACACGTTCGCCAGCTGCACGACGCACCCCTTCAACTCGCAGGGCGATTTGACCTCGGAGGTCAATAACGAGAACGCCAGCGTGACGGACAGCAACCTCTATGTCAATCCTCTGGACAAGAGTGGGGATAACAGCCCTGTGATACCGGCTGCCGTGACGCGAACCAGTGGGGTGAAGAAGTCCGCCTCTGGGGATACCGGACTGAGGAGCTTGGGGACTTCGCCGATGGATGAGGGGTTCAAAGGATTCGGACTGCTCGAGAGGGGTAGTAGGGTTAGCTTGAACGACTCGCCGCTCACTAAGCACAGAAAAACTAGATTTCAGGTAAGAACATTACAGTTACAGGCAATATTGCATAGTTCTTTGTGAATTTTTAAGAATGAGAATTGGAAATGATTTTCAAATTCAAAACCGATTAACATATGAGGTATTTTTTCGACCCCACTACTACTGAAACAGGTATTCGAGCTGGAAGAAGCCCCATTTCATTAATGAAATAAAGATAAAATTGAGTTCTGCTTTAAGATATCATCAATCATGTCTGATACTGCTACTGTGGTACGCGTCTTTACTGCGATGACGTAAACTATATATCGAGGCCTTAGCAACGAGAGCCATATCTCGAATTCTCAGCAACGAACACTGAGAACACGAGAAATATCCTTCATTCTCGCAGTAATGGCACATACCACTGATGATATCTACCGCAGTAGCAGTCGAGACGTTTGATAATTTAGTTTCCATTCGACCATGGCCTACAAGCCCATATTTTGTTCTCTTAAAGTTCCATGCACACTGCGACAGGACGGGAAAATGGACGTTTCTCTTTCTATAGTTTCTTATGGGGGCGCGTCCTGTTCCTACTCTGACATCTGGTTTTCGTCCCGGCATTATCCCGTCATGTGCCGTTCTGTCGCAGTGTGCCCATGCATTAATAGTGACACACTCGTCATGATTTTTCCATGTTTTATTATCAACATTGTACTTCTAGATCAATTATAATTTTTCCGTAGAGTAGGGAGGATAAGTGTAGGCCCACAGTACTTAGGCCATATGTGACCCATTGTACATCCTCCCGTGGAGGTTTTCTCCTAAGTCATCCTCCATCCTGTCCTTTTCAGGAAGGTGGACAGGTCACTAGGAGACATCTCCTTTATATCGGCAGGTGTAGGTCCAGACTCGCCGAACCTACACTCTCTTAATGACGATAACTCCGTACCCTCGCATAGGACATGCCTGACAGTTTCATCTTCCTATTCACACATCCTGTATAGAGGTGTATCCACTAGCCCCATATTATGGAGGTCTTTCCTTGGTCGTCAGATATTTCTTCGACCATTGGGTCCTAAAATTCTCAGTTCAGCCAGAAACTCCTTTCCTGGTTATTTCTTATATGGCGATTGAGATACCAGCCAGTTCTGTTTGAACCACGCTGGTACGTTTTCCCATTCCCCATTTAATCCTTAGGCTTAGTGATCTGGGGTACAATCCACATCCTGAGACTTCTTTGGTTTTCAAACCGTCTGTATATATGCGTATTGCATTTGTAGCATCGGACACAGAAATCCTACTGTTAAGCGTAGAGATTTCCTGGTCATCGCCAGATATTTCTTCGACCATTGGGTCCTAAAATTCTAAGTTCAGCCAGAAACTCCTTTCCTAGTTATTTCTTATGTGGCGATTGAGATACCAGCCAGTTCTGTTTGAACCACGCTGGTATGTTTTCCCATTCCTCATTTAATCCTTAGGCTTAGTGATCTGGAGTACACTCCACATCCTGAGAGTTCTTTGGTTTTTGAGCCGTCTGTAGCATCGGACACTATGTTTTATTTGTATTTTGTAGGGTCCATTAAACACAAACCTGGGTTCCAATGCTTCACTGGTTGCCTGCAGCAGAGATTGCACAGTAAGCGCTTCTCGCCATAGGCTCATCCTATGGCATGGGCATAGGTTGGGCGTATGAAAGGAATAGGCGTGAATGGATTCTAGGAAACGAAAGGATACCCGGACAGAGCAGCGTGAACGAAGCCGAACTGATTGCGATAGAGAGAGTGATAGATACGTGGGGTATGAATGAGAACGTTAGAGTGGTTGGTGACTCCGCCATGGTAGTGAAAAGGATGAAAGCGACACGAGTGAAGAATAAAAGGATGGCTCTGATTCAGAGAGTGATTGAAGGAAAGCAAGAAAGGGGAGCACGGACCGAAATTATATGGCAAAAGGGACATCATAATGACAATTTTGGAAATAAAAAGGCCCACAGGGAGGCCATGGAAGGCACAAGAAAAGATAGTATTACATGGAATGTAAGAAAAATGAGTAGTTTTCTCTTCTTTTGCTCTGAATGCTCAAGCAGCATCTCTTGATCATTTTTCCCTTCACTATCTGATCGTCTGAATGTTTCCGCATAAAATTTTATGGACAGATTAGGCAACGTTCTCTTCAAATGGAACGGTAAGTTCTCAAAATTGCCGATGGTGGGCCCAAGAGAATCCCAATTTCACAGTTGAATGTGGTGATCACTACTCCTTTAAAGCTAATGTATCGTGTGGGATACTTAACGACCAAATAATTGGTCCATTTTTCTTTAGGGAAAATTTATCGTCCGTCGGTTATCTCAACCTTTTAAATAATGAGTGAAGTTTTAGATAATATTCCTTTAAATATTGAATACGACCTGTGGTATCAGCTTGATGGTGCACCAATACATCAATCACACGGTTGCTGTAAAACAGTTCCTCCAACAAATGTTCACAAGCAAAGTTATTGTTCGTATCTGGAAACGTTATTGGCCACCTAGATCACCCGACTTGACGCCTTCAGACTTTTTCTTGTGGGTTACCTGAAACAAAAAGTGTACCGAAGTAGACCATTTATTGACATACAACATCAGGAAAATACCAATCGCGAGTGCTGTGCAAATATAAATTCCCGATTTATTAAAAATGCAGTTACAGATGTCAGTAGAAGGACCATAATTTGTATTGAACGTGAAGGACGACATACTGAAATGTAGGCTATACGTGTTGGGCCACCTCAATTATTTCAATAAGTAATTTTTTGTACCCGTTTGTATTTTCTATAATATTATTGTTCTTTAAAATTTATAATAATAATAATAGTTCTATCGAAATTATTTGTATTTTTTTAGTTGCCTCTGCTTTTTCCAAATCAAAGGTTTGTTTAAGAAAATAGCCAAGTGATTGAAACTTTGCACCAGTCATGTTGAAATTTTTATAGCAAATTTTTCATTTCTCTCTAAAAATGTCCGTATACGTAAAAATGTATCATAAAAGTTAAAC
>WOGN01006087.1:771-12683 GCA_015342105.1 Leptinotarsa texana
AATAATAATTGAAATGCAAAAAAGCGTAAGTTTGCTTAGGTCACGCACTTTGCGACTATCCTAGTCTAGAAATATAGTTAAGGGCAAAAATTGCCCCTTGGAACAAATTGAAAAAGTTATTATGGCCCGAAAGCTTCAAAGTTTGGAGACCCCTATTCTACAGTCTAGTTCACAAGAGCTATTTTGAAACTTTCGAACTCTTTTCCTCAGAAAATTATGGTTGACAT
The DNA here is from genome assembly GCA_015342105.1 of Leptinotarsa texana. Taxonomy (NCBI): domain Eukaryota; kingdom Metazoa; phylum Arthropoda; class Insecta; order Coleoptera; family Chrysomelidae; genus Leptinotarsa; species Leptinotarsa texana. The sequence continues at coordinate 999 of WOGN01006087.1, forward strand.
TTACGGGGAACAAGGGAGATATTCGGGACATGTGTCATTTGATATTTGAGAGGATTAAGTGAGGCATTTGATGGGGATTAAGTGAATTATTTGAGGTACTCAAGTGAGGCGTTTGAGGTGATCAAATGAGGCATTTGAGGTGATCAAGTGAGACATTCAAGGGGAATGAATGAGGTGGTACAGTATGTGAGATGATTCTCAAGAAAGCAGCTCGTTACTGGCTAGTTCCAATATTTTATAGTGCAGTTCACAAAAGACATTTTCAGCTCGTTTTCACAGAAAGTTATGTTTGACGTGTCGTTTAACTTTTGAGGGGATTGAATGAGTCATTTGAGGAAATTAAGTGAGACATTTTAGATGATCAAGTAAGGTGTTTGTAGTAATTTAGTAATACATTTGAGGAAATCGAGTGAAATGATGAAGTTCGTAAAATGAATCCCAAGAAGCCAGCTCGTTACTGGCTGGTTCCAGTACTCTATAATCAAGTTCACGACAGATATTTTGGAACTTTTGAGCTCAACTCTACAGAGAATTATGGTTGAGATGTCATTTGACATTTGGGAGGATGGAGTGAAACATTTGATAAGATTCAAGTGGGACATTTGGGAGGATTAAGTGAGGCATTTGAGGTGATCAAGTGAGATATTCAGGAGATTTCGTGAGACGGTAAAGTACGTTATATGATTCCCGAGAAGCCAGCTTATTTCTGGCTGGTTTTCTCGATATTCTATAGTGTAGTTCACAAAAAAAATCATTCTGGACTCGTCTTCACAGAAAATTGTGGTTGAGGTATCGTTTGACATTTGAGAAAATTAAATGAGTCATTTGAGGAAGTTAAGTGACGTTTGAGGGGAACAAGGGAGATATTCGAGACAGGTTTTATTTGATATTTGGGAGGATTAAGTGAGGCATTTGATGAAGAGTAAGTAAATGATTTGAGGTAATCCAGTGAGACATTTGAGGTGATCAAATTAGACATTCGAGGTGATCAAGTGAGTCATTCAAGAGGAATGAATGAGACGGTACAGTACGTTAGATTATCGTTCCGATCCTAGCTTGTTACTGGCTATTTCCAATATTCTATAGTGCAGTTCACAAAAGCCATTTTCAGCTCATCCTCACAGAAAATTATGGTTGACGTAACGTTTGACATTTGAGAGAATTGAGTGAGACGCTGAAGTATGTGATTTCCAGGAAGACACCCATTACTGGCTGGTCCCAATATTCTTATTCGCAAAAGTTATTCATAAACTTTTGTGCTCATCTTCACAGACAATTATTTTAAGACAAAAGAAACTATCAAAAATGAGTTTTTAATGGTAGAAGGATAAATGTAAGTCATCACTTGTGAAACTAATTCTATTTTTATTTCATATGTTGCAGAACTGCACTTTCCAACTAGACTATGACATGATTCCCAAGAAACCAGCTCGTTACTGGTTGGTCCCTGTATTAAAGGGACTCGAGACGTTGCATGGATGTAATGAAGACTTGAATTTAATTTCGTTACTCGGAGGCGTACTAATTGTTTTCTCTAATTGTTGTTTTTACTGAAAGCATTCCAGAAACGCAATCAAGCTGATGTGTGTGTACGGGTGTAATTTCGAGCTAGTAATCGATGTGCTTCGCTTTTGTAATCACCTGGTGAATTTTGCATTTGTAATAGGGTTTTTGTAAGACGTATGTCAATAGATCAGAGTGCTACCAAACACATTGTGTTATGATGAAGAAGTCTATACAGGTATACAAAAGAAGTCTTCAAATCTTCTTGCTCACTTGAATAAATATAACTCTGAAGACAAACTGTTGGAAAATGAAGATTTAGGAATATATGAATTATGCTATGAGGACTTTGACAAAAATATATCGGTCAAACTAAGCGAGTCATTGAAACTCGTCTCAAAGAACACAACACGCAGTACATATGCTATTTAGAAGACCATTCATTTCTTCATTCTACACTCCACCGCATTGGAAAACGTGCGGATTCGGGCTGACCTAATATTTCTATTTGAATTATTGTAAAGCCAAATTAATTGCCCAGAACTTCTCTCTTTGGTTGGCCTGAGAGTCAAGCAAATAGTAACATGGGATGATAGAGCTGTTGTAGTTGAGAACTCATTTTCTACCAAAAATGGATTCAGTAGTTTAATGTCAAGAATGTTGAGGGAAGCTAATGCATCAGAACTTACTCTTTACTTCGGTACTCCTTGGAGGTCTTCGAAAAGCCTGCAACTAGCTATTTGCAACTAGGTTCGTCAGTTTTTAGTTTATGCAGGAAGGTTCTTTGTATAGCGTAAATAAGCATTAGGAGAGGGAATCACTAATTTATACATTCAAAGGAGAAAATAGGAGATTGAGTTTCGTCAGTTTTGAAGTTTGATACCTGAAGTTTTGGATTAATAAAAATATATTGTATCTATTTGTTCAAAATCACGAAACTCAATGTAACAAAACCAAATTCTACGCGAACAAAGCCGCGGACAGCACAAAATAAATAGGTCGTCAATTGAACAAAATAAACACAGCATTTCAGTGATTTCTACTTAGTGTCATCATGTCTATTGCCCAGATGTGGTTTGTTTTTGCAGAACAACGCCCCAACATAAAAATCTCATGTTGTACATTTATTTCACGTAGACAGAAAAAAAAACTATTATGTAGACTGGTGTGTGTATTGAATTACATACCTGTGTAATTCCAGACTGGTAATCGATGTGTTTGTTTCTCCTGTAATTAGAAATCCTGGTAATGAGCTCGTTATTCATTTGAGTCTTTCCAACGACGCGTATGGAAACGAAAACGAACCAAAAGAAGTATTTAAATGGAAAAGAGTTCTTTGCGTTGCTCTTTGAAACGCGAAAATGTAAATGAACAGATATAAAAGCTTTCTGAATTCAAAACAGGACGTATACATTAAACATGAAAAACTCGCTCGTATGTAAACTGTATTGATGCTCCGGCGAATTTTTTCATCAATTCGATATTCGAATTGATTCTTTGGCAGTTTTTTCCAAGTAGTATTTTTGTATAGGTATACTTATACCGGCCGACAAGGAAATCATTGCACACAACGCCACTGAATTGTTTGTGAGGTATAAATGCAACAAAATTATAGTTTGATAAAACCGATATTACTAATAATGAAACAATTGATGATCTATACTGGTTTGACAGGAAAGTCATGGCCTGCTATTCGATTTTTTTTTTCTTTTGGAAAATTTTGAATTACCCCCGTATGATACATATTTTTACTATTTTGATTTAATATGTATTTGAAGTGGACACAATCATATCAGTTTGGAGTATTTTTATCAAATTAAAGTGTATTTGTAAAATTTACTTGGATTTAATTTTTTGGGTGACCGTCAACTTCATGCAACGATATTTAACAGACTTTTTCTTTTAAGTATCCTCATAAGAAATAATCCAGAGATGTAAAGTCTGGAGAACGAGGAGGCCATCGAGGATCGGTATTTCGTCCTAACCATTTATTACGAAATGTCCTATTCGGCCACTGAGAAACATTTCTAGTAGGATGAGCAGGACATCCGTCATGTTGGAATCATAACTTTTGTCGTTCTTCTAATACTATATCATCCAAAAACTCTCCTATTTCATTTTCCAAAAAGTTCAAGTACCTGTCACCATTCAAATTCTCGCGAAAAAAAACGATCTAGTAATTTATCATTTAATTATAACACACCAAACGTTTGTTTTCTGATAGTATTGATTTTTGTTGTCGATAATAAAATTTGGGTTGATATCTGACCACCATCTGTAATTTTTTGATGATAGGACCCCATTTGTTGTAAAAGTAGATTAATCTCCAAACAGAATACATCAATGAAAATCTCGTTGTTCTTCTATTTTACTCTGAATCCACATGGAAAAGTCATATCTCAAATCATAGTCTCTTTCTTGAAATATACAAATGAATGTAGGTTTGTAAGCATGGTACTTATGTTCCTTGAGAATACGCTTCATAGAGGTGTTTTATGCCGGTATAATCAATAATTTCTTGGGTGGACCTTCTAGGATTTTCTACTACTGCTTGAAGTACGTCAAGCTGGTTTTCTTCTGTGCATACATGTTTCGTACGCTCCGTATTATGTTTATATTCTAGTGAGCCAGTCTGTTTGAAATTCTTTAAAATTCTACTTACACTTGATTAGCAAATTTGTTTGTCTGGATGCTGCTCGTTGAAAATATTTGGCATTTTTAAATAAGGACAAATATGAAAACGTTTCACAGGCAACTTTTAGGAAGCCACACTATCAAACTACAGAATTGTTTTAGGGCGTAGGTGTTTTTTGTTCATGGCTATCCGCGATAGATTTTGGATTGTTTTTTGATATCTGTTCTAGTTGAGGCATTGTTGTCAGAAAAAAAGAAATTTTATACTTACATTGACAGTTTATTCTTATTAACATTTAGTTAGTAAAGTATGAAAAGAAAATTTGTTATATTCTAGAGTTCCGTTAAATATCGTTGCAACAAACATGAAATTGACGGTCACCTAAAAAATACAAATCCAAGTAAATTTTACAGATACACTTTTATTTGATAAAAAATACACCAAACGGATTTGATTGTGGCTACTTCATATACATTATAAATCAAAATAGTAAAAATATGTATCATACGGGGGTAATTCAAAATGTTCCAAAAGAAAAAAATTCGAAAAGCAGGCCATGACTTCGTATCTGAACACAACGTTTGATTCTTAGCAACTTTTCTCTCCAACATATTTCTATATGTTTTGAAATAAGGGTACGAACGAACTTTAAATTTTTTGGCCTCTTGTATGGTGTTTGTCATAAAACCATTTCAGGTACACTTGATATAATTTTGGGACATATTGTCAAGAATAAAATTTTCTGAGGAATCGATAATAAAACGAGAAATTTTCTCGAAAGATCTTTCGTTACAAGAATACAGGGTGTAAACTGTGAAAAATAAAAACCGGTTTCTAGAGATAATCATGAAAGTCCTTCATTTTTCCAGAGTATTTTGGAATGATATAAAACACTGGCTTTCACAACCGAATTCACGATTTGAGGCAACCAGATTCGAGCTGGTGAGCTCGAATAGAACTCGTAGTTCCAAACGTTTCGTCTGCTAGTACGGCAGATATCACCATTGGTGAGTGCGCTGACTTGCTATATTTGCCAATCACATATGAGCAAATTCATAACTTCACCGTCGTGTTTCAATTATTTTCAATAACAACCAAGCCTTGAGAATTTATTTCAATCAAAATATGATTTTAGACGTCAAACCTAATCATTACTGACTGCTTATTTCGGAATATATAATTTCTGACAAAAAAGAAGAATATAAACATGGACCCAAGAAGTGAAAAAGAGTATATTATACTAAAAATGTATAATGTGGTGAAGAAATTATTGTTTTTCGAGTTTATTGCATATCAAATTGATAATACATTGTATTTGTACATAATTTGTATTAATTGAGTGAAATAACGGGAATGGAAAGCAAAATTGTGTTTATCAATTGAATTGAATGAAGTTATCTCTTCGTAAATCTCATTGTGACATGTGTCATAAAAAACATATAGTGTTCTACTTGCTCATCACCTTTCATTCTGAAGTGTAATGACCACAGGCAAAATATTACAAAAGTCTCGTCAACTTGTGAGATAGAACTTGTTCGTTTCTCATTTGAATGGAGAGATATCTCATGTGGTCTTTTCAGTTTATAATAAGAAATAAGTATAAAAAAAATATTTATGTTGAATGATTTTATTGAAAGAAAATTAATGATGCAGATAATTCATTGAAAACTGAAAATAAATTCAAAAGGTCTCAGGTAGCAGTCATCACACCACTTTCCTCAGCAATTCACGGTATTAATTAGAAGAATGAAAAATTTCGAACATGTCAATAATCATTTCCAAATTCTACTCATTTCGTTTGCTTTCATTTTGGATGAAGTGGTTCATCATTCTGTTGTTCAGAAATTTGAGATTGTTTTTTAACATGGTAAGCATATAGTTTTGAAATCACCAGCAAAAAAAGATTATTTTTTCATGTTTTTCTGTTCCATTTATAATTTCATTTCCTGAACGAACATTCATATTACTATCGCAGAATATTATGAATATTCTAGATTTTTTAACAGAGAATTCAACCTGAAAAAAAGACAAAAAATGTTTATTCATCGACATCTAGTACACATTCAGAAGTAAATTCATCTGTTGACTTGTAAAATATTTTATTACCATTGGTTAACTGGAAAATGATCTTACAATATCGATAAATGAACTTTTTTTGCTGAGGATTCAACACAATTCAAATTACATTCATCAACATTGAAGGCTCCTTTGTGTATTTGTTCTGATACCCAGCAGGCAGTGTTGCATCTATTTCGTGGATAATTTCAAAGTTTTTCTTCTAAAGACTGAAGCGTCAAATCTGGGTAATATAGAAAATGTCAATGATTTCCATCTCGTACACTTCCTTGGAAATCGTTTTGATTTTTTTTCTTCCCTACCAAAATTTGTATCGCCGGTTCACAACGCAACCTGCATTCTACATTCGAACTTTTTTCCATATCCTCAGTTCAAATAATCTAATTGAAGATGTTATTGAAGGTCAACGCATACATTTCCATTTGATATGAATATATTTATGCATTTGTCTCTGAAAGAAGTTCCATCATTCTGTTAAACGAAATTCTCCTATCATTATATGAAAAAATGTAGACTTAATCTGCACATGCGATTCGGCGCTAAAGAAACCGGGGTGATTGATCACGTGACCTTTGCTTGCTGAAACACTTGACTGCTTGCTACCCTCCCGAGGATATCGGCCAGACTTCTTTTTGTTCACAGTGAAATACCATTAGAATTCATCAATTTATACTTAGGGTTGAACCTCTCATTAATTACCCAATTCCCCTTTTTTATCAGACAAAAATTGCATGCACCGGGTCAATTTCTCATTGGAGCTCGTGCTATCCTGAATGTGATCTAATGAGGGTAGTCCCGATAACTTGAATACTACCAGTATGGCCATGTTTGATGGGACTGCAAATACTGACCTGATATAATGAAAATTATGTTGATGAAGTTTGTAGTGAATGTGTTGACGGTGGGCTATTGATTTTTATAAAGAACCTTGGTTCGTTATATCCATCCAGTTCACATTATTATAATAAACTATTATTGAAGAGATACTTTTCTCAAATGATGAACTTTCCATTCTTTCTAAATCATTGTTATTGAAGTTCATTGATATCCATCGAGTTTTGAGGTTTCCTGTGTGTCATCTCATTGATATTCAATTCTAGGAAATAGAAGTTCAAAAATATTTTCGAAACATGACATCGTTATTTCGACCCTTCAGAGGTAACATTAATGGTACTAGGCCGAAGCATTACTGGACTCAACTGACCCTGAAGGACAAGCCTGAGTAATCAAAAGTAATGACCACTGAGGATACACTATAAAATAAAATTTTGTCAATTTTCACGATAGTTCTATATTTGTTGATTAGTTTCATTACACCATTTTCAAAACTTTTGGAAATAGCCAAGAGCGTGTTTTTATAGTGTATCTTCAGTGAACATGAACTTCCACAGAATAAACAAGTCGTCAATCAAAGAAGTCAAACGTGATGAGATATCCCTTTACAAAGACATTCAATTCCATAGATGTTGTTTTCGTATGAGGAAACATCATCACCTCTGCTCATATTTGAAGGTGTATTAAGTACAATTATCACATAAGATGATGAAATTTCTATTGAAAAGAAAAATACAAATCATATTTCAACGGGCACAGTTGAATACATGATCAGTGAGACCTGACACCTGAAAAAATACCTAAATAAAGCTTTGAGTAGTCTCTTAATCAATATAATATTGAGTTGAATGTAATCCAGAAAAATAAAATTAATTTTGAATAATTCTTGTAGACCTTTGTCAAAAAAAGACATTATAGGCAAGAAAGTTGATTACCTGTCGTCTTTCCTCACTATAAGATAATGAACCCTCTAGAAATTATCATTTTAGATTTTGCTGAACGAAGCATCAGTTCAGTCTAGTACATGTTGTGGTATGTAGGTGAGAAGAGAAATGAACCAGTGAAATGAGTGATAATTATAGTGATATTGAAGCATGGGTAACATAATTTTCCAAGTCGTTGAAAAAAATTCGATTCGTTAAGTTGACTTGCTATTGAAGAACCTAATATGTAGTCTGTATAATACTAGTTTTGTCACTGTATTTGGAAAAGAGTTTCATAAACATAATGACGGTATATACTCTGAATCAGAGATAATCATAATGGGCTGTGACCACTTGGTTATGGTTGCAACTACTCTTATTTTGAGTCTGGACAACACTGAGTGATTTGCAGTTACTATCTCTCTGTTTCATTATTGATACTTAAAACCATAACCTTCAAAACGTTTCAGTACACATTCAATTATTTAGGATGCATGAATGTAATGATAATGTCGTAATGTTATGGAAAAACTTATTGTTTTGTCTGGCAATGTTATCCAAAACGATGCCGATGAATAGATAAGACAAATAATTGAATAGAACTGCCCGATACTTAATGAAAATCTATTTTGAAACTAATTAATACAGTTTATTGTATTATTTTCACTATAAAGGGTTTTCAAAAACACCGACACGTGTTTCGCTATACAATAGCATTTTTACCTTTTATAGTGAAAATCATACAATAAACTTTTTCAATTAGTTTTAGATAAGACAAGTGTCTTGTTCCGGAACTGTGAAGTACACCATAGAGGATAATAATTTTATTTTCTCATATATTTTATTGTGAAGCGTTCCTATGAGTGATGTCTATTCCAATTCCATAATCATTGTTTGTAATACAAACTGAATAGGAAGAAGTGATTTTCGTTAAATTCAATAGTCATATGAGAGTAGTGAAACAGTTTTTTCGAAAGTAATACAAATTATGAAATTATGAAATGACAAAAATTATTTGGCGCTCCGCGGGGACTTGATTAATTCCAGTGGCGCATTTGCTTTTTTAGCTGCATGAAAACCCGGCCAGAACACTTTGTGATAAGGACAATCGTCAAACTTAAACCAGTCCTGTTTCGCCTTTGACCAAGGCGTAATAATGACCAGATTCAACGCCAGAACCACAGTGAAAAATGACTGCATGAAGATTATAATAGTTGTCTGATAGATTGAAGTGTTCATCTATGTCGAGCCTTCATAAGATCTTGTTGCTTCTGTCAGAGGTTGAGTCATGTTTTAAGTGTTATTAGTGTTATTATTAGTTTGGCGTATATTTGGTAATACAGTTGATCATTACCATTAAAAGTTCTATTCTCAAATGATTTAGCAATGAACTTTGCACGGATTGGTGCTCGGTCATATTAGGAAACGCTAATTGAAGCTTCATAAAGTCACATATGTTTTTGCTACCCCTTGAACATGAACTACAAAGTAAAATAGTCAGGATTTTTTCAGCAAGAGGTCTAGAAACACACGATGAGATAGACTGTACGTTATCACTCAATCCAGAGCGGTCAGGAGTATTGATTCTGCTATTTTTATGCTTTCGAAGAGTATTCACAAAGAATCCCAAGAATTCGGAACAATCCTCTTGTTGTCCTAACGAGTATCTAGTGGACTTCAAAGACTCTAGCAAATCGGTTGGCTATTTCGATAATGTTTGTTTTCGTGAAATTCAATGTTCATGTTGTTTGGAAGGGGCTTATGCTTTCAGTTTTTATGATTAGATATGGAAGAAAATAGTTTTTCATTTTAAGTGATACCATTGGTGAAAATACAAAAATAACCAGGATATATATTTACTGATTCTTAATGTCAACTCATATACTCAAAACAACTCTCACTTTTATAGAACACATCCATGTAATTTCCCTTTCTTTTCGGCTTTTGTAGCACCTGTATTTTCATCGGTTACATGCCACATCTACCGTGAAATTGTGTCGGAATCTTTGCACACAAACGAGTTTGATGTCAATCTCTCAAGTGAGTTTTAACTCACACTGAGAACCTCTCGAAGGACTGAATTTTTGTTTCGAGAGGTTTTATATATACATGAATGTGATACATTATTTCCTAGAGAGAGTGTTTATTAGCATATATGAAATACGAATGAGTTGATATTTGAAACGGAAAAACTATTGTGTATTTTTCCACAGATCATACCGATGAAAATTATAAAGTTTGATAGTTAGTCATCCTACAGTAATTTTTGGATACACTACTTAGCAATTGAGAACAGTATCAAAATTAATCAATGAGAATACCCAATCAGCACATCTCAGTATATTGAATGTAGAATCTAGTGTTTTTTCTTATATTGTTTTCCGTATTCGCTATTGAAGGACCGATGAAGGATCCGAAACATCGGATGTTGAACAGTGAGGATCAGTGTTCCTTTAAGTGGAATTTCACTTCCTTCATTAATTATATTGTGTAGAAATCCTGTGAATGATATCTGATTTGATGACATTACGAATGTTTCAATTATAACGGAATGTAGAAAAGTGCTTTTCATATAATTCAGCGTTCATATAAAAGTATTTGTTTCGAAACTATTTTCCTCACTTGTAATTCAATATTTATATGAAAATAGCTGTATCTTTGTATAGAGTTGATTTTTTGAAATTGACTCCTTCCTTTCTTTGGAAGATTCCAACATTTTTTATTTCAAGAGGGAGAAGTAGAAGGCTAAAAGCTTTTCCCAAAAATCAAACTTTCCTGAAAATATACATGTTCAATGTGAACCAGAATCTAGTCATATAAGGAACGTTATACCGTATATCATAGTCCTTTTAAGAAATGAGAAATCTTTCAAAAACGTGAAAATTCACTATTTTTCATGAAACCGTTTTCAAACCTGATGTTAATTTTTAATTTCATACTCCTTTTAGTTATACTCATTTTACAAAACGTTATTTCTCGTGTATAATGGATTCAATCTGAACATCTAAAAATACTTCAGTATTATAGTTTGTTTAACATTTTCAGTGTCATTGCTTTTCGAGTTTGAAAGCCGTGGATTTTCGGAATTTCTTCCTGACGTTTGGCTGGCGCGAGTCTCTAGCTTCTTCAAAGGTTTAACCATCATGGCTTGCTGTCCAATGACTCCTGTCTGCTGTCATCGGACAGCAAGCCATGATGGTTAAACCTCTGAAGAAGCTAGCCACTCGCGCCAGCGAAACGTCAGGAAGAAATTCCGAAAATCCACGGCTTTCAAACTCGAAAAGCAATGACAATTTAATATTGTGTTTGTACTAAAAAAACAATACAGAACTGAAGTGTTCCTATTAGTTATTGAAAAAAATGTGTATAATGTAAATAAAAAACATTTTAATAATAATAATTTGTATTCGAAATATTATCAACATGCCGCCCTATCGCATCAACCTACAGAACAACCTACAGAAGAAAAATGTCCTCCTGAAATGGGAAGTTTTGTTTTTTGATGAAATGTGACCTTTGCAGCGAAGCAAATTATATTGAAACATGTTAGTGTATTATAATAATAATATCTATTTACACAAGGATCATTTTAAGCATAAGAAATATTACAATTTAAACAAATATTGTGAAAATACGTTATCCTATATAGGCTCTTTGAAGACCCTTTTCATGGGTATACCTGAACATATAGTGCAACGATGAATATATTATTTT
>WOGN01006088.1:0-12683 GCA_015342105.1 Leptinotarsa texana
AATGCTGGCGCGCCCTCCCGAATGTATCGGGGCTTCGGGGGATAGGGCCTGACCAGCGCACACTACGGTGAAAATAATAATAATAATAATAATAATTTAGTCGTAGCAATATGAGGTACAGGTTGTGAATAAAGTAATACCACGGAAGCAATACTGCTTGTGTGTGGATATACATACATATATAAGTCTAATATAAAGTAATATAACAGTATAAACATTCAGAGTAATATTAGAGGTCAAAATATAAAAAGAAAATCTGAAATTAATTTGTATGTGAAATATATACATGTGTAAGTTACAATACAAAAATAACTATTAAAATTCCAATCGAAAAATGTATATATAAATTCTAGGAGTGGTAGAGAACTTGGTTTGTTGAAGGTATTACAAGCATATTTCAAGTTGACAATAACATAGCTTATACATACAATATGGCTGGTGAAGGATGAAGAACGAATATAAAATAATGTATGATATTTGATACATATTCATCATTTAATTTCATACAACTTATGTCTGTTGAGATGGGATTTGCGATTATTTCATTGACACCGTGTTTTGTTATCTAAAATTTTATGGTATTCTGAATGATCTCTTTGGATGTGTTCTAGTTTTCTTGCTCCAGATAGAACAATTTGCCTCCGAAAACATATCGGTATGAGAAGGTAACTTTATTTTATGAACGCTTCTCTTTCCTCCGCGGCTGGCGCCTCAGTTGGAATATATAAAAATTATTTCTTATTGCACATCTACAACATAAAATGAACATACATACAAAATTTCAGCCTCCGAAAATATAGCGGTACGGAGAAACAGTGGTGAAAAGGTTATTTTCATATCTAAACACACCCCTTTCATACCCAGTGGAAGCGACCCAGTTGGAATATTTAAAAATCACATGTGTAAATTGTATCTATGAGGAATACTACGTATAATGGTCTTTATTATTTCCAATAAAAAAATTGTACACATTTCTCATCATTTTTACCTAGAAATTAAATATTGAAAAAGTTCAATTCATTCAGCGAGAATATCACTGATGACTTATTCTTCCACTTAACTTCAAGCTGTCTTCACTATCAGTGTTTGTAGTACGTATCTAGTTTTATCCAACTTCAATATATAAGATGAATATTTCATGATTTGCAAAGCACCATTCGTAGTGCTCGTTTCTGTATGAAAGAGAAAGATTTTAGGTTTGTTCTATTTCTACGAAATTCAGGTTCTAGGACGTCAGGATCATGCGCAGTTGATATAGAGCGTTCTGGTTTATTGAGGATAAGTTCGAATTGATGAATCCTCTGTTCTGGTTTCGACTACGAAATGATCCTAAACTATCATGAATCGTCCCGAATCGTTCTTGCTCTCCAGGCTGAACTGTAGAAAACTGTTTCCGTTGCTCATGCGCATTCATACGGAAATTTGTTTGTGCTATTTTCTAGGATGTTTTTTTATTTATTGGATTCAAATAATTGATGATTGAGGTAGATAACATTTGAATTGACTGCAAGGATACGCTACGTAACAAAGTGAATGATAAACAGCATTTTCTCGTCTTCATCTCTTCATATATTCGATAGGTGGTCTTCTCAAAATGCGTTCTGGTTTAACCAAGTGTCCGAGACTATTTCGGACTGTGAGATTTTTTGCTTGCACGCATCATATCTTGCGCAGTTTCCAAACAATTTCGGATGTTAGAACCAGAACAAACCTAATAAAGGACGCTGAGTCGCTGGCGAACAGTTTCCGTATTGATCTGTATGGCATACACATTTCCATTTCATTTCCATACTTCGAAATGTAACAAACCGTTGTCAAAGTGCCAAAATTCCCAAATATCGATCCTGAATAGGGGTGGTTACTTGATTTCGTCCTTGCCCTGGTCTGCGACCATGATCGCCTGTTTCACGGAATCTTTGCAAGATCCGTGTGATGGATGTGTGGGACACATTGAATCGACGAACAATTCGTTGGTAACTACAACCTTCTTCCAAAAGTATTACTGCTTAGACACATTCATCACGTGTTAAATTACGTCATTGACGCTCCATGATAAACATAATTAAGAATCCTTTACAAATAAACAGTAACCGAATAAATACACTACTTAAACTCGTTCAGATTTGGGAACTCAGGTACATTTCGTGCTTCTTTTTATATTTTTGCGAATAAAAACTAAAGCACTGAATCACAGTCAAAACACATCACATTCACAAGTGGTATATATGAGGGGTTCACCAAATATAACATTGTAGTAATAGATTTTATTAACGCCAACAAAATATTTTAAAATTTCAATGTGGTGCATTGATATATTGGAAAAGTGTATCTGTCAAAAAATTGTAAATTGGAAATGTAGTAATATTAAACTCCTTTTTCCTTTTCCTTCAGTATTTCAATATCCATCTGTAAATTTTCTTTCCACTCAGATGTTTATTTACCAATATAAAAAATACAAAAAGGGCATTTCAATAAATTGGAATCTCGTCACTTCTGTCTTTGGACAAAAAACACAATTTAGAATGAGGCAAATTCTCAAACTCAACAGGAAATTTCTGAAATATTGCTTCTACCAATTAAAATGGGCTATCGTTTCAAATTGACCAATAAATGAATACATTGGTGGATTCATCAGTGAATTCGAAAACCAATCTATTGTTTCAACAGCTTCACCTACCAAATTGTTCAAAAGATATTTTGTGTATGAAATAAATTTTCAAATATAAATATTATTTTGATTTGTCGTTCCATGAACGATTTACAGAAAACAGTATTAGGAATTTTTATTGAAAATCATAGGATACATTGATGGATGTATTACGTGGTAAGAAATCATAATGAAGAATTACCACTTTTATTTGTAAGTAACGTTACTGCAGTTTCGTTCTATAAGGACATTTTCAAAGTTATATGTTAAACTAAAAATGATTGATTACATAAGTCCTTATATAACACCACTGTAGGTAATAATAATAACATCACTATATGTAATAATAGAGGTACTTAGCTTAATTGAATACCAGAAATTTGTTTACTTGTGATAATGTGGATATGCTAATTTGAAAACCGGTGAGTAAACTAGATCGATTCGATCATTTAACAGGTTGCACCCGGAATATTTGTGCTTATGAATTTTCAAGGATTCCAAATAACTGAGTTTGCAACCCTTTCTTGAATAGTGCAAAATTTCCGTATCGTTTAGATTCGGGAACTTGAGGTTGCATGCCAAGGAATCGTTTAAAAACGTCGAATCATTTTTACCTAGACTGTAGGATCTTTCATATTCAGCATACCGTTTTTGGAAATATCGACCGCATTGTCCACTATTACAATCCGGACACTTAAGATTATAAACTTTCTCCAACCTGTCCACTTCATCTTTGGCATTGAAAAGGAAATCAAATAACCTGGTATGTGGTCTGAATGCCACTTCCACTGTTTTCTCTAAAGAAACCCTCAATTATCTCTGTTATTTTACCAAAATATGTTAGAGATACCATTTCTTGATTTCTGATTGTTTGTGTGAATTTACGGCTTTGTTTTCTGTATAACTTCTGGATTGATTATATCTGCGTTGAAACCATTATTATGGCCTATCTGTGTATATAATTATATCAATTTCCCTAGCTACATTGCTGGCATACAAATGCTATGAGAATGTTCTGTGCAACATTGTAGGCTGCTAATTTATGACTGTCTGAATGGAAAGAATCACTTGGAATGGTAATGTAAATAGGTATAGCTAGGTTTTCTGAAAACATTAAACTCAAACTCATTCTGATTGTGTGAATCATAGGGTTTTCAACAATAATTCATACATCTAATAGCAAAAAGTCATTCCCGGTTTCCATCATGCGTTTTCGGTTCATGAATCTTTTTCGGATGGGCAATAATACTGAACACGTGTAGTGAGGTTTCGTAAACTGTTCAGTGAGACACGTGTTGAGGTTTTGTAAACTGTTTAGTAAGAATCTCATAATGAAGTGTTACTTAAAATACGTTGTCTTGGATTTTCATCAAATATGGG
The DNA here is from genome assembly GCA_015342105.1 of Leptinotarsa texana. Taxonomy (NCBI): domain Eukaryota; kingdom Metazoa; phylum Arthropoda; class Insecta; order Coleoptera; family Chrysomelidae; genus Leptinotarsa; species Leptinotarsa texana. The sequence goes on from WOGN01006088.1 coordinate 4,028, forward strand.
CAATTACATCACATAATTTTATGGAAGACAGTAATCATGTTCTATTCATCAGAACAATTGAGACACCTTAAAATCTGCTCGAAGACACCATGAATGAAATAAGATAAAACTCACTCAAACAGACAGGATCAACCGAGGTTCACAACAGTTTTATATGAATAATGCAGTTTATGCAGTGAACCTTAGTTCTTAATTTACATTGGAAGCAGTTCTTTCTTTAGAGTCTTTTGACGTTCAAGATATTTCAGAATACATTACTAATCGAGTGTCTATTGGGACAATCATACATATACTACCAATAGTACTCATATGCAAAATTGATGATGTATATACTTTTTTGAGAAATATTAAAAAAAAATGGGAAGTGTAATTCGAACATATTCTTGATTAACAAAATTAAACTATTAATATTTGTTTATATAGAACTTCTAAAATGTTTCTTCATTTCACTGAATTTAATACTGACCAAAAACTAATCTAAAAGGAAACGTTCTTCGATGTTTGCCATTAAGTGAGGAAAATTATGACAGTTTTGAATTGATCGAGATAACTTAATTACCTTTTCATACATTTGATTGGTTTTGAATAACAAAAAGCTACGAAGAACTATTTTTGGGATATCTACCAGTGGGAAATAATGTACAAGTATACTCGTATATTAGAAAACATATTTCATCCGAAATGGTATTCTTATACAGTGCTGACCTAAATAGTCTCCCCTCATAACTTTCGAACGATACAACACATCAGATTTGGACAACATTTTTGTGAAAAGGAATCATTTTTAGTACTTTATGATGAGTAAACGCCAATAGTGTGACATCTTTTACGTCGAGAGCACTGTGAACTTTTTTTTCAAACGTTTTGTGACATTTCGTTTGCTGGGAAATTCAATTTCCTATGCACTTTTTTCATTTTGAATAATTAGTTGCAGAGTTATTGATGTTTGAATTTTGGTCAAGGAATTTCGAAACTTCGACACCCTATGTCATATTTTTGCAAATGAATATTATGTGAGAATATATATGAATTAGTAACACCTCTTGCAACAGATGAGTGTTAAATTGCATTGCAAGATATTTCTTAGCGGTGGTTTTTGGGTCATCAGTCTTACGAGCTCGTCCAGCTCTTCTAGCTCTAGCTTCAATTCCAGTTGTTTGAAATTGTCCAACCAATTTCCTGATTCTTCAGATCGGATTATTAAGAACTCTTGTACTGAATATATTTTCTGTCTCATGAAAATCACATCCGGCCTCGTAGCGTGATTAAGAATTGCTTCTGTTTTTTCCTCTGAACTTCTAGCGCTAACCATTTTTGAAAATCTGAATGAAATGAAGCGAATTTTCTGTAGCAATACTGTGAAGTAGCTGTGAAGCTAACACAATACTCTTCCTATGTCAAAGCTATTTTTCCGTTTTTTGGCCGTGGTCTGCAGGTTTTTATGTCAGAAGTTTCGTCTACTACTGCTATAGATATTATTAAAAGCGATGAGGTAACAGTCGAAGTGTTCGAGTTGTTATCAACGTAGAAACTCTAATGTTGGAAATTGTCTCCGGTTTTATATCATCGGTTCGTTTCTGTCTTGGGTCAAATGACTTTGCACAATCGGGGACAGGTTGCCAAATTTTACTAATGTTCATTGCCTCTTCATTTCTATTGGAAATATCCCTGTGTTTCCGAATTTCTATTAAATCATCTAAGGTAACAATTCGTTCAGGCCAGTCTCAACTCTCTACACTGTAGGTTAATGGAATGACACCTGTCAGATAACAACTATTCACCTAGCTAATATCACGAAGGGCGTTGGATTATATCCGACAGGTGTCAGTGCAGGATTCTTCATTGAAGTTATTCCTGCATATGCTGTTGGTGTTGCTGTTGCACTCGTCAGTGTAAGGTAGTGTCTATCATTACCATAAAGTCGATGATTTCCGATTATTGAAAGTCGAATTCATTCAGAGCATCATTCCTCGAATTAGGCTGAAGCAGACGACAAACAACATTTTTGTCATCGCCCCATCTGCCTGTAAACGACGTAACCAACCGCATAAACGAAATTTGCCAATTCCTCGTATAAGGAAAGAACACTTTTATCACATAGAAGGGGCATATTGAAGATTAGGGGAATATCTTTCCTTCCCTATGTTGAAGTATTACAGACCGGATTGGTAAAATTTTAGAGAACCACAACGTGAAACCAATATTTAGGTCAATAAAATTATCAGAGAGAGTCTCAGGTAGGCTATAGACCCCAAAGAGCCTTTAGCAACACCTGGGGTATAGGATCCCTTCTGGTTACGGATCGTTCTACATTAGAACCACAAAAAGAAATATAGGTATGTGTCTCTCTGAACATAAGAGAAATTGATGACTAGGACAAATCGACAAATCAGCTGTAGCTGAACACGCTTTCAAAGAAGTCACTCACATTATCTCATTCGAAGATACACAAATACTTGATGAATCTCAAAATTACTATTCAAGAATATAGAGAGGCAATATAAATTCAAAAACACATTGACAATTTAAATAGGAAATGAAGTGAAGAACATTACTAAAATCTGACTAATTGACCTTAATGGGGAATGTTCCTCCTGACGAAAATCAAGTAATTTTCATAAAAGAGCTCTAAAACAACGCATTTTAAACTTATCATTTCAACCTTTTTCTTTAAGGAATTATTTAAAGACTTAAAAAAGAGGAATGAAATAATGCATTCAGCATTTAAAGGAATTCATTTTTATTTTACCATTTGGCAACATCGGTTATAGCTAATAAAGGACACTGAATCTGTTACTTGGATGAGACAAACAAAGACGACATATTTCAGAGGCGTGCTGTTCTGTTTACTTATGTTCGAAGTTCCGAGACATTCTGTGACATATGAAATTTTGTGCATCTAACCATATCTAGGTACGTATAAATTATTTCAACTTTATATAGGCGCTGTTGCCAATATGTGAATTAAAAACAAATCCCTTTACAAATTAAAACTCAACATTTGAAACATCAATTTGAATACTTTTCGATACAACTTCCACCAATAATGATATTAAACCGGAGACCAATTTTAACATTGCAGTTTCTGCGTTGACAACAACTCGAATATATCTACCGCAGTAGTAGACAAAACGTCAGACATAAAACCCGGAAAATAGCTTTGACACAATTACCCCGTCGTAAAAGTATACACTCTTTCAACAATACTGTGTGGAATCTTATCTACACAGTAGATTCCAGAAAAAAAATCAAATTAGGTTGAATATGGAAATGCGCTCTTTTTGTCAAATGTTATTATAATTACGATTCATTTATGTGAACAATCTCTTACACTTTACAAACTTTGTGTAACTAGTGATTGACTAATTTTGGAGCTATTCGTATCCTCTTTCCGTTGCAAAGTTATGAATTATCATTTTCTGAGCCTCCCACTGATACACCAATAAATGCGTAATCGGTTAAACAAATTCAAAACAGTAAAGGTCGTTATATTGAGAATTGAAATATCTTTCGAGCGAAAGGTCACAAGACCCCCTTTGTATTCGAAAAAAAAGTTGATAGTCCCAAATCTTATCCAACTATGATATCCCGTTCAAAAGTTAAGGAGGGGAAAATATTTATGTCCGCACTGTATATGGCAAATAAACGGGGCATGGATAACATTCACTTCACTTCCATTGGTAAAATAAATTTAGATCAAACCTAATAACAAACATTTTGTATCTGTTCTGTTGTGGGTACAAAACATTCAAACATTCATATTTGTGGCATGGTTAAGTTGTTAGAAACGCAAGTTTCTAAATCCACAAAATAGATATTTATATTTGTCTTCATCAAATCGTTTTATTTTCGCAACTATTTTTTAATTGGTTATAATATTTGTTGGTTTGGAGCATTTTAGATACTCACCTTGAAAACTGGACATAAACCGGCTCCTTTCAGGAACCGGAATCCAGTGCCCCACAAGAGCATACATAGCAGGCCAAGTAAGACCCTAAAAAGAAAAGGTTATGTGTGCAAAAATTTACCACGATATGATTTTTTTAAACGAAAAATTAATTGAAAGTATCACTCGTAGTTTCCTGAAATAAACGTATTAAATTTTCCAATCACCAAGCTAGTTGCATTGCTAGAGGCATTTTTCCAAGTGACGAATCAGTGTAAAGACCGCAAATATATTTCCAGGATGGATATTTAATATCCTCGTTTCTGCATTGTTTTGTTTTTTTAAAACCCTGACTATTGGGCTCATAAAATGTTTTTTATTAAAAAATTATATTAAATGTTCATTCCACAAAAATCATTTATTATGCTCATATTTCCTTTACGTTCAATAGAGCTCCTTGGATGGAGGCGAAGTTATTCTAACTCAACCTACACAAATGAAAATTATTAGTACAATAGAAACCAACTTTATAGAGATTTAATGAGAACAGTACTAATAATGGTACTGCAAATAAATAAAGAAATTAATATCCAAAGGGAAATGACGCTTCAATAAAAAAATAAATTCACTTTCAACTAGCTTGATGTCAGAAATCACCCTGTGTAACTCATTTCATCAACTTCTTTCCATTCCCTGTCTAGTATATTTTCTATAACATTGTTTTCTAAAAATAATAGGTAGTTTTTATTCGTACGTTGCTATTCACGAAATACAACTTTGCAAATTTACTATGCAAAGAGTGGAAAGAAGGACTTTTATGAAACTTGTTATGGATGACAAATGTATACCTCAAAGGAATTATGCGTATGAAAGTGAAGCAAATATTACTTCCTCGCAGGCGATCGAACATATTGAAAAAAAAATTATATATGTACTGTAGCATAACATAAACATAAACGTAAATTCATTTTACAGAGACGTACCATTCAAATAAATATTTCCCAAACAATTTTATATCAGGTAATAAAACAACTGGAAAAAATTATAACGGAGAGTATCCACTTTTAAGTGGATTTCAGAAATCAATGAAGGGATAGAGAAAAATATTGTGTATATTCAAATTTTTCATTACGTAAAACTTCAAACAGGGCAGGCTTGACCTCTGAAATTTTCAATGTCATGAAGTATTGTATTAGGTATAACTCTGACTCAGAGCAGTCAGTCAGGGCTGGTATTTAACGACCCGATTCATCTATGGATAAAAGTTCCGATAGTAAATTGAAATGGTATACTTTTAGGCAAGATTAATTTTTAGGAAAAGAACGTTTTAGGTTTCTTCTTCTCCATCCATATGCGAATCTTCCAAAGAAAAGAAGTAAGGAATCCAAAATTACCTCTATACAGAGATATGTAGATCATGCAGAGAAGTAACTTTTAGACACAAACTGAAAGAAAAAGCCCTTTCGAAACAGCTATTTTTATACAAACACTGAATTACACGAAAAAAAAATACTATCGAAACAAATACTTGTATAAGAACGCTGAATTATACCAAAAACACTTTTCTATGTTCCGTTTGTATTCCAAACATTCGTATGGGATCGAATCAGATACCGTTCACAGGATTCCTACACAATATAATTAATGAAAGAAGTAAAATTTCACTTCCAGCCATGTCGTCAATGACAGTACGTAAATAACATTAATTCGCTTATTTAATGAAATCCCAGCCATAGGAGTTTTGTTTAAATTGAAAGGGTATATTTTTAGGAGAGAATAATTTTTGCCAAAGAAAGTTTTTGGCCCTCTACTTCTCCGAGAGTAGTTCTAATCATTTAGAAATATTCAAGAGAGGAGAGGAGTTACACTTGGAATTTTTATAAAGTCACGTATGACACAAACTCTAGGAAAACCCCACCAAATCGACCAAATTTCAGTGTGAATGATCATCAGGTCAGTGAATACTGGGCTCACTAAGTGGAAAAGTGGAACTGGAAAAGTTTTGTACTTAGATATCTTTTCAGTGATTCTTGCCGATGGTCCTTTTACACAAGGAACAGACACCACCAGCAGACACGTTACATCGCCTGGAGGTTTTGCGGGATCGCATAATATACTTATGAAGATGATGTGTTACAATATGTTTTTCCGCTAACCATCTCTTGACCCCTACGAACGACAACCACCAGAAGTCGAAACTTGTGCGAGCTGAGGATGAACGGGGTCTTACCTATCAACTTGTGATTCATAGCATAATAGTTTTGAAACATCGCTTTGCTCATAAAAATTTAAAGACACTGAAATCACATCATTATCCAAAACAAGTACTTTTCCAATCACCCGAAATGCAATACTCTTCTCGACGCGTGTTTCTCCAACCAAGTTAACGCCATCAGGATCTGAAATTGGAGTTTTCAAGTGAAACATGTCCATAGGGACAGTCTGGCTTTGTGTAAAACTTTTTCCAAGTGAGCGTTCCAGGTGAGTTTTTTATCAAGAACAATGCCCAGATATTGCACCTCCATTCCAAATGGAATGATCTCACCATTGAGAGAAAGTGGCGTTAGATCGCCCAATTTTCTTCTCCTGGTGAAACAGATTATCACAGTTTCGCTGAGGTTCACAGACATTTGCTCGCTCAGGCACCAACTGTGAACAACGTCCATCGTACTTTGGAGGATATTACAAGCTACCCTTCGCGACGTGGACATTGGTCATCTGGCCATTTGCATAAGCTTGCAGACCTACTTTTCTTCTGTCGAGGGCATAAAGCAGAATATCCATCAGGAGCGACCACAGAAAGGAAGATAGTACCCCACCTTAAGGGCGTAGCCATAGGACTTATTATCGACGTTGAACATAAACTTAAATTAGTTTCGAATTATTTTTTAGTTCTTGTTGCTATCAAAGTGAGTTTTTTAAACTATTATTTATTTTCCACTTTTCAGTTTAGCTTGCTATTTCAATCTCCATTTATTTTAATATAAAATATATATGCATGCACATACAGTATGGTTGTCTCACTTGCTCTCACACAGAGACTGTGTAAGGAAATTATTTAATCCTGGCGATACTGATCAGGATAATTACATAAACTCATGAAATTATTGTATTGTCACCGATTTTTGATAAGTATACAAAGTTTAAAATGCATCTGTCTAAATAGAAAACATATTTTCTTCAGTCTTTGGAACTGTTCGATTTCAAGACATCTCCCAGAGATTCGCATGAAATATTCATAACAGACTTAGAATGCTGAGTTTGAGAGATACGTCACTCAACAGTCATTCATCTCTGTTTATCCGTACCGGTTAGGTCATAGGAAGTTAAAATTTGGAATATAGATGCTTCATAGGTCTTAGATGCGCACTAAGGAAGGATTTTCAAACATTCCAACTCGTACACCTCCCGTGGGGGTAATAGGGGTGCGTTTACATATGAAAATTACCTTTTCATCAATGTTTCTCCGTACCGCTATATTTTCGGAAGGTGACATTTTGTATGTATCGGTTTGTTTTGTATTGTAGATGTGCAACAAGAAATGATTTTTTAATATTCCAAATGGGGCGCCAGCCGCGAGGAAAATCACGCGTTCATAAAATAAAGTTACATTTTAATCACTGTTTCTCCGTACCGCTATATTTTCGGAGACTGAAATTTTGTATGTAGGTTTTTTTATGTTGTAGATGTGCAATAAAAAGTATTTTCAAATATTTCAAGTGAGGCGCCAGCCGCGGGATGAAAAGGCGCATCTATAAAACAAAACTATATTGTCATCTCTGTTTCTCCATGCCCTTAAATTTCCGCTGAGTGAATCTACATTTTGTATCAGCATTGCACCCGTGCGGAGCCGAGGCAATTCCCTAGTTTATAATGATCTCAACTTAAGGCATCCACAAGATTTGAATAATACTTCAAAGGACAATAATGTCATTTCGTTTGATGGGAATTTCACAATGTTTATGGACTCTCTTTTCATAAATTATTTTCGTTATTCAAATTTGACAATCAATCACTTTTCACATACGTCGATCATAATTTCCTGACAGAGATTTGGTTTACTGGATTTAAATGGATTTAAAAATGGTGTAGCCATCGATTCTAGTAATCAGGAAACTGTGAAAGAATGGCTCCACCTTCACTGACAGCGAAATATGACTGATTCACATATATTTTCTTTCAATATTTTCAATGTGTATTTTTTAATATCTTTTATGGTAAACATCAAAATGCTTTGACTCAAAAATCAATAAACTACCCTCAACAAAACCGTCAACATTTCCAATGTCGGTAATAATCAGTCGCTTTGTTTTTCCAGAACGCGACTTCAACACTATAGACGGGCCTCCTAAAAATCTTATGTGAACTTGTAATGATTTTGTCCTGCCACATTATCCTTCGATAAGCTCAGTTTCGTCCAGATAATAAATATTTCCATTCTCACGTCGAAACCCATTTACCTGCCTTTCATTATTTTCTCGAGGTTCGCTTTTTTCCACTTGAAATAAAATGAATATAATGTTTTTCTGCAAGTTTGTATTTTTCAACAGACACAGTTTTTCTTCCTGAAGATGGCTTCGGTGATTTCACAACTTTATTTGTTTCTTATTCTTCAATTTATACATGGATGATTTTAAAATTCCCGTCATTTATGATGAACACATTTCGACCAGAGTATCAACAGTACCTTCGATGTATGTAAGCAACATAAACCTCAAGAATGAGACTCTTTTCGTTGACAAAAAAAACACATTTGCTCATTCGTTTCAC
>WOGN01006090.1:0-12680 GCA_015342105.1 Leptinotarsa texana
AAGCCGCTACTTTATAGTAGAAGCGACAATGCCGCTTCGTCTAAAATATTTTAGGTGTGTAGGTCATATTGACTTATGCATACTGTGGAATTTTCAGATTGATCCGTTGAATAGTTTGCCAGAAACGGCTAATCAACGCTCATCATGAAAAGCCCTTTATACATGTACTATATATACATGTATACATGTACCTGACATGTTCGATACCGTAATGAGTCTTTTGAATTAATAAACAGATTTGATTTGAATATTTACGTTCCCACATTGGATTTTTTTCAAAAAGTAGAAAGCCAAAACTCTTTTTTCCCTTGGTAAAAAGTTAAGTGATGGGGACTATGTACATTCCCACTGTATAGACATCTGTGTAAAATAGTATCGTCAGGTAAATGTTATTTTTCGATGTGTAATGAAGGTGAATCACAAAACTAGGTTATTGAAAAACTAAAAAACTATTCAGTATAATTGGAACAAGAATAAAATCTGACAGAACATTGTAAAAATACACAACATAAATAAAAACTAAACATAACAAGAAAACAACTGAAGAGAACCTTTCTAAAAGTCACAGATGAACCTGTGACACATTATACAGGGTGATACTGGTAGTTGGGGGTTAATGACAGAGGCAAATTTGATGGATCTAAACTGAAACCAAATTATTCGTCATAAAACTAAAATGAAGTATGGATTTATTCATATTCAACCAAGAGAGATCACTTTTCCTTTTTCAATTTCACCTTAGCCGGCGGAGCATTCGGATTCACACCCTTATAGAATTCCTTGAGTAGGTTCATAGCCTCCTCTGCTCTATACCCACCTTTTAATTCAGTCTCAGGCCTCAGTACAGCCGCCACATCAAACACTGTTTGTCCCCCGAATCTATCGTTTTTGCATCCGTAAACAATTTTCTTGACTTTCAGATCATACAGAGCTGCCGCGCACATTATACAAGGCTCAACTGTTACGTAAACACTCAGTTCAGAAAAAACAACACTAAAGTCCAAGTCGTGGGATTTGCAGTATTCGATAACTTGATCGATACAGTTGATTTCAGCATGGCGTGTTGCGTTCCTAGTTTCGTTGACAGTATTGCGGCCCAGAGCTATAATTTCATCTTTGTGCACGAAGATGCAGCCTACAGGGACTTCCTGAGCTGCTAAGGCCTCGTTCGCAAAGACAAACGCCTTTTCCATAAAGTCACGTTCACTTTCGGACAAGGTTGCTGAGTTTTGGACGTCTGTTTTTTCACTCGCCATGGTTAAGAAAATAAGGCATGAGATTGTTGTTCACAAGGAATGCTTCTGCTTTTTCGTGCCAATTTTGATTATTGACTGCCCTGGGGCTCGGATGGGGCATGTAAGCTACCGTTATGCCGTCTACCCCGTGGGTTTTGAAAAGGTCCTTTGTCTTTTTTTCAATGTAAGTTCCGATGGCTACGATAATCTCAGGCTGTAGAACTCGTATCAGTTTCAGGTACCAATCGTCACAGGCTGCTTCAAGGATCTTGCGAATCTTAAAAGAAAGTCAGGATTACAGAAGGTTGAATTAGATATTATGACATTGCTAATTCTGACCCCACTACCCACCGGAAAATAATAATAATTTTACTTCTGTAAATGTGTAGGAATTTTGCATATACACCAACGTTCTAAATATGTTGGCAAAAGCGGGACATACTGTATAAATAAATTTACCTTCATGTCTTTGATTTCAGCTGGAGTAACATTACATCCGTTGACTTTCATAAGAGCCAGAGGACAAAAGTTACACACAAACGAGTATTTGAAAAATACCTCAGGCCTTCCGCACAAACTGGCAAAATAGCTCCAAAACCGTTCTCCACTCTGCTCTCTTCTTGTGGAGGAGAACCCTAGGATTTTCCTTTCAGGGCATTCTACTTCTGGTTTGGAGACTATTCCATCGATTTGGAGCCAGTCACGGACCCATCTGGGATCTCCGAAAGGTACTCCTGTTTGGCACATGCCAAAGGGGCCTGGATTCATGCCGATGAAGAGTATTTTCTTAGTAGTGGTGCAATATTTTGTTATGAAGTTTGTGTTTGGATGGAAGGCGTATTCCAAAGGATTGTAGATGTATTCTACTGGAGGCGTTTTCAGGCTCAATGTTCTTAGATTACGGTTCAATTCGAGCTGTAGGCCTAGAACTTTGTCTTGAACAGTTTGAACAGGCTCTTTTGGTAGGTTTGGAAAATATTTAGAAACATCGCCAGGATTACAGTTTCCTAGTGATAAGTCGAGGAGATCCTGAATTTGCTCTAGCTTGGGTTCTTTATTGTTATTGTCCTCTACTTCACTGAAAATTGGGTTTCCAAAAAGTTTTCTCTTCAACATTTTTATTGGAAAATACAGTTTACATTATGGAAACTCTCAACTGGTCTTGATTTTTATTAATTTCTGATTAAAGACAGATTTTTCTTAAAAGGGGCCGCCACAGAATTTTCAAGTTTGTTCGGGATCGTGAGTAGTAGAGTAGTACTATTTCAATTTGTCATATTGGAAATATAACATTTTAAAATCGTTTTTAATGTAGTTTTCTTCACAAAAAAATAATCAAGAGAAATTTCAAAATAATTTCTATTTTACATACCAATACATAATAAGTATACAAAATCCATACAGAATGCTCACTAGAAAAATAAATAGAAAATAAATACTTTACAAATAATTTGCAATTTTATGTTGGTGCTTCTGTCAATTCAATCACAGAACAATATGTCTATCACAAAACTGAAAGTCAGAACCAAGAAGCATAAAGTATCTTTAGTGTGATCACTTGAACCCCTTAACCATGTAAACCATTTTTTCAAAAACTTTCGACCTACGGCATTTTTGATGAAAAAAAAACGAGATCCAATAGGTTTGTTTTGGTTCTGTATTTCGAACTGTTAGTGAACCGTCCTGTATCGACGACGAATCAATGCGCAGAACATTACAGTCACAGAACAGTTCTCGAACAGTGCCAACTAGTAAAAAAACCAAAACATATAAAAAAATTATTCGCACAAGTGTATAAATAAAGATTGGAGGTTAGGTACCTCTACTCTGGTATAACGATCATTGGACTTTTGAGTTAGGTTTAAAGACAAGAGTGAAAAAGTTAAGCAAATATATAATTAAAGTGTAATGATGTTTTTGAAGAAACGAGAGTATGAGGAATTAAGTAAGATGTTATTTCCGGTTATCCAAAATTGAATTAAAAATGTATTGTCCTCTCTTTGTAATCTTATGCTAATGAGTTTGACAAAAAAATGCCAAGTATACATTTTTGGAATTGTAGAAGATGTGATGATAATAATGATTATTATTATTGCTACATATATTTCACGTCTATCTGTTATAGTATAAGAATAATGTTGATATATAATTTTGTCTTATTTACAGGTCGCAATGAACTCTCCGAGTTTTTTTGTTTTACCGGAGACAGTATTGTAGATAAAATACCAAATGAAACACCAACTGAAATACGGATAAAAATGGGATTAAGAAAACGTTACTACCAAAATCCACAACGCAAATGAAAAATTTTATTAGTTCGCAAGAGCAAATTCGAAGTTCTAGACGGTCCCTACTCAAATGTAGGAACTAATAATTACCGTTCGGAATAGTTCCGCATCGGTTCGAGGAAAACCAAAACACTTTGTGAACGATCCTAGAACGAATCTAACTGAACCAAAACACATTTTGATAACTGTGCTTGATCGAACTGTACAGAATTGTAAACCAAAACAAACCTAATAAATTTCAGCATTTCATTCATAGATGTGCTGAGAACAACTCAAGTGACGCAGCTTGACAATTTCAAGTTGGAACTTCAATTTCCAATGTTGTTTACATTTCTGAATGAATTAATGCTAGGCGGGAGCTATTTTTTATGGTTGAAAAATTGAACATGCGTACAAAGTTGTGTCAATCTATTTCTCGCGTCGAGAGTTTTCGATAAAACAAAAAAGAAACAATTAAAAAACATCAGGGTATCTATGCATCTTTGTCAGAATCATAGATATTAAGGCGAGTTCTTGAATTCATTGAAACAATTTATCTAAAATATATGGATAGCGTTTTCCATTGATAAAACCGGTGTATTATATTTCTCAGTGCGATCTCAGACGGCTTTAGTGCTTGGCAGGATGACGACTCGTAAAGAGAATATACAAATGTTATGAATGTAGTGTAGTGATGAAAACATATGTCGAGCTGTTCCAAAGCAAAAAAAATTGTACGAAAATGACAGATGAAAATGTTTACTTTTCGCTATAATTTTATAGCATCAATGGTCGCTAACACTGTCAACAGAATAATTGACAAGTGACAGCTTCCCGCATGATGCAAAGATGTAATAAAGCGATTAGTGCATGCGCAGACTCTCCATCGTATGTGAAATATGAATATTTTCAAATGGTTATTAGAAATAAGTTGATTTGATTACTATTTGCATTATTATGGATTGAAAATTCTGCATTCACTAATCTAGCTTCAGCTAGATGTATCACATCAAATGACAAACACAACGTCTCCTAAAACAAAAATCAAAAGGGGTGAGGTGAACTACCAACTACAATTCATGAATATTTATTCAAAATTCGTCTTTTCCCACTGTGGATTAATTTTTTGTTAGCGTCAGCGGTTTTCGACAGATTTGACTGATCTGAAAATTAAGTGCTCTGTGATTGTGATGTAGGGCTTCTATGAGTTCTGTGACAGACAGACACGCCTATCATAAAGAGACGGAAGACAGAGATAGACAGATTACTCGACTATCAAAGGACGAAGTGATTGAAATTTATAAATATATAACCGTGGCCTCATTCGAATCAATGACGTAATGCAAAACAAAATGAAGTCAAAATGTGTGCTTTTCGTCAATGTATTATGCATGTACGAAAAAATATTGAATTGTATAGCAATTCGTACATTTGTATAGCCAGGAGCAGCCCGAAAATATGTTGCCAATACTATCATTTTTCATAGAAAGGAATAAGTGAGGTTATCGGGAAACACATCGTAAGTTGACATATTATGATTGTGTCAAATTCTAAAAGTTATCTTTGGTATCTGCGTTTACTCTAGGTTGGTCCGCATTTGCTATGAATATTGTTTTTATATCGGGCTTTTTCGGAATTCTGCTTATTTTGTTGTGTTATCATTCTGTCCTTGATCTGTTTGGGATATAGAGTTGGAGAACCTTAAGATTTGGCAGTTAATATAGTCAATTTGGTGACTATACTTCTTTAACTGAAACGGCCACATATTTATTGCATAACTTTAATAGAACTCCTTGACATAAAAACACATTTTGAATTGTAAGAGACACATATATTGTGTTTTTGCAACATATATTCGGAATGAACAAGTTCATAAAGCAATATTCAGAAAAATCTTAACAACACTAGGAATACTCCATTATATAAAAATAAAAACTGTAGTAACTGACCAAATCACAAACATACTCGTTCTACATTAGAGAACCCGCCCTGGTTCCTGGTTACCTTCCAGAAACTGTCTAAACTCTGCACGCCCGTCAGACTCTTCAAGAAATCCTCATCGTGTGTGATGATAAGCAGCTGGAAGTTGCTCTCCCGTTCCCTATCCGTGACGATCCTAGAGAGAGCGTCACTCAAGCTGAGAATGTTCTCCCTGTCCAAATTAGTGGTCGGTTCGTCGAGAGCTAGGATTCCGCAGTGCGCGCTGAAAGTCTCGGCCAGGGCCATCCGGATCACTAGGCAGGCGAGGACTTTTTGACCGGCGCTGCATCGGCCGCGCATCTCCAACTCCACGTTGTTTTTTACCTGAAATTTGTACATGGTTTATTGAAAATGAAATATTTACGAAATAATTGCGTCAGACCTATTTTTTCTATCAGCTAGCAAGTTTTGACTTGAGACTCGTGGTCAGTAGATAAACGTATCAAAAATCTTACAAAAACTCGCGGGAGCCCCAACTACGAAATTTTATCGAACTGAGCTTGTAGTAAGTGATATAATTACCTGAACAACTTTGTAGTTGTACGTTCTCCTCTTACCGGCACCCCCGGTCATGTTCTCGTCAGTCTTGATCTCGATGTAGTCGATATCGTTGCCCCTGTAAATGCTCCTCCAGAGCTCGCGAATCGTTCGGTTGATGTGCACCATGCGCTCCTCGTGAAACTTCAAAACGGACTTCTCCAACACCACGGCGAACTTGTTCAGATCCTCAATTCCCAACTTGTTAACTACCACTTCGTAGTATTTCTTCTTGTAGTTGTTGTACGCGTTTTTGATTTCCGGCTTGGCGAGCTCCTTCTCCAGCTCTCTGACCTGCTGTTCGATCTCCTCTTGCTGCCCCTTCATGGAGCTGATCTCCCTCCGCTTCTTCTCGATGTCCTCTGTTTTCCTCTTCTTCTCTTCATAGACTTGGAGGTAGTTGTAACCGCCTATGTTCACTTTCAGGTCTTCAATCACCGAGACAAGTGCAGATTCCAGTTTCTGCTTCTCGCGCAACGTGACATTATCTTTCAGAGCCCTGAACTGGCTCTCCTTCTTGGCCAGGGCTTCTTTCTTGCTTGAGACGTCTTCCATAACTTTATTCTTCTCTTGCTCTAACTTTTCCTCGTCAAGCTTGAGCTTGGCCAGCTCTTCCACAGCAACATCCAACTTGTTATCGTTATCATTAGCTTCATAACGGTTTAAACTATCCAGGAGCTTCTGGATGTACCCGTAGGTCTTCTCGTTCTCAACGATCTTACGCCGCTCTTCCTCTTTGACCTTACGGTTCTTCTCTACGACTCCCTGACGATCTTCAATAGCGCTCTTCAACTGCCGTTCCTGAATCTGCGACTGACCTTTCAGCTCCTCCACTTCCGACCTCAGAAGAGAGAGTTTCTCGTTATTCTCGGTGTTCTGTAGTTCCAGAAGAGGTTTTTCCTGCACTAATTTTTGTATGTTGATCTGTTTCTGCGTCTCCGCTTGCATGTCCCTGTTCAAGTTTTGACACCTGTCACGGTGTTGTTCGAGCATTTTTTTGGCAGATTCGTGACGGTTTTTGATGTTGCTTAGTTGTGCTTTTATGATATCGATTTCAGCTTCGGTTTCTTGCCGGGAACGATTGGATGGTACCTGTCATAGAAAATAATATAGAGGTTGTCGACGTGGATAATATTATAGGATAGTGATCATAAAATATTATAAGTAGATGGTGTTTTACCTATCAATTTGAAAATTTATCAAAAATCGTAAAGAATATCGGGTAGGATCAAGCTAAGTGGATCTATTCGACTCTCCACTATAACTCGCGACGAATGTTTGGTAAGTGATCTTTTAGGTTAGCTGGCAAGAGTGGGTCTCTGGTGGGGACCTGATCAGCGGTTAGAGTGTGACTATTTTTATCAGGTAGCTGAGCAATACGCATGTGTGGCTTGGAAAGAACGTCTCCTATGATGCATACGTCCCATGACTGATAACGCCCACCCTTCACTAGAAATAGTGGGAGCAGCTTTCATGTTCTTCTGGATGCCATCATATGAAGACGCTCTTCTGATCCTCTCAGGTAACTTGTATCCAGGCTAGAATATACAGCTCTGCAATCTTTCCTGTGGACCAGTTTCTGGAATAGCCCCTACGGCAGCCATAATGAAGAGATAGCTTTGAGTTCATTGGTCGGTATTGAGGTTGTCGGATTCATCGCTTGGAAATAAGCGTCTACTGAACTCTGAGCAGGGGGTTTCTGCTGCTCAAGAATCCACTAGAAGGAATCTTAAATTCACAAGAGGTACTTGAACCGCCCGTTTCAAAAATTTTAAAGCGCCTTGAGTCGAACGGCATACTGCGTAGAAGATTTAGGAACATTTCCACACAGTCTTTTGCAAGTTCCTATTTTGAAGTATGAACAGGTTTCAGATATCTGTACGAATGAAAATGGCTTTTCGAATTTTTCTTTTTCCTTATACACTTGAAACCAAAAGAAATAGAGTTGATTTTTCGGTAAAATTCAGTAGTAGTATGAAACGAAAGTTTTTTGCTCCAATCTAAATAATTATCTCTTATCGTTTACGGGATACCAATGCAAAGACTCGAGTTTTGAAAACGGTATATCCCGGCGCCCAACGTGAGGCACAAGATTGATTAAATGTTGATATAACTTTTATGTTAGCCTTAATGAGACAACTTACTTATCAATAAAAGTAACAATGAAATGTATTTGGTCAATGATCAACAAAAATTGAAAACTTACCTTGACTATTGAATGCTCCAGCTCCTCTATGAGAGCATTAGCTTGAACGATATCCGACATATACTGATCTAAAAGAGCGGCGTCCGTGATAATCTCTTTACTAGCTTCTAGAAGCTCCTGCGGATTGACTAGGCCGACTTTTTCAGCAGCCAACTCCATCGATTTTTCCTCAAAAGTTTCGTTTAATCTGTTGATTTCCTCTTCCATTATCGGAATCTTGACGTTCGTCAGGGATTCTATGTCTTGGTTGATCGGCTGGAGCTGCTGCAATTTGTTGTAAAACTCTTCCGTTTTCTTCAGCTCGTTCTCCGTTTCTTTTAGCCGACTCGGAAAGCTGTCGACCTTGCTTCTAAGTTGACTTATTACATTGCTGACGGCGGACTGTTTGTTAGCGAAGTCAGTCTGACATATCGGACAGCAAGGCGACTCTTTCTGGAACTTCCCTATGAACGCTTCATACATTATCTTACCTGAACTGTACTCTCCTTTGTTCCTCTGCAGCTTCTCTCGCTTGGAGTGCGTTTCTTTCAATACCTCGCCGAATGGCTTCCCTTTGCACACATCTGAGACCCTTTTCATTTTTAGAGCGAGATCTTTTTGGTCGTTCTCCAGTTTCTTCTTTTGATGGTTTATCGTCGTTTCTATGTGGGTGAGGTCTTTCTCTAGCCGATTAATTTTAAAAGTCATTGCCTTGAATTTGTTCTCTTCTCGTGTCTGGATCTCCTGGACTAACCGTTTGAAGTTTCTCTCCGGAATATCTTCTTCGAACAGCTTTCGCAGATTGTGAGAGTGTTTGCTTTTGATGCTTGTCACCTCGCCTTGTTTCTTTATTACCAAAGACTTTTCGCTGTCCAGCTTCTGCTCTGTGGCGAAATTCTGCTGCAGGATTCTGTACTCCCTGTCCAGCTTATCCAGCAATTGCTCCTTGCTTTCTACTTCCTCTTTCAACTGATCGATTTCTTGTAATTTCTCAGATTCGTTGAAGGAGTTCTTCAATTTCGTAAGAGTGGCTTGTAGCTTCTCGATCTTGTCCTCAACTATGCGCAACTGGGAATCAGAAGTATCGAGTTCTTCCAGCTTGTTCCTGATCTGCTTGAGCTTGGCCTGACACTCTTGAATCAAGTTGTTCTTGGACGATATTATCTGTTTGGTTCCTGCAGCTTTTTCACGGATTTCATCGATTTGGTTTTGGAACTCCTTTTCTTGGATGTCCTTTTCTTTGGCGAGTTTCTGGTAAGCTTGATTGCAATTCTCTAGAGCATTCTGTAGAGTTCTGGAGACGCTGAGCCTGTCACTAATATCGTCAAATTCCTCTAGCTCCAAACTTAACCTCAATCTTTCTGTCAACTCTTTGTTCTCCTCCAACTTGTTTCTGTACTGTTTTTGTTCTTCCTTCAGTTGACCAATGCGAATTTGCTTCTGTTGAATACTAACGCTTATTTCTGCGGTTTTTTTTGTTATATCAGTCTTTTTCCGTTCTAGCTCTCTTATGATGTTCTCTTCGCCAGTTTGCTCAGCCTGAAAAGAAGTCATTCTGTTTTGCAGTTCCACATCGGATCCCTCGAAAATGTAAGTGATGTGTTTCTTTATAGTAGATTGTTGTTCGATAAGACCTTGAAATCGAAAAATAGGTATTATTACCGAAAAATACGATTTTTATTATGGAATTTCTGCCGTTTTTCATCATGCTGAATACCTGCAAAGTAGTTCAACACTCCCTACCTTTCCTCTCGGCCTCCTTCTTGGTCAGTTCCGACTGCAACTCCCCCAGACACTCCTCCAGTTCCAAAATCTCCCTCATCCTCCTCTCCAGCGGTTGCAATTCGTCCTTCTTCTGCCGGATCTTCTCTTTGACCTCTTCCAGCTTGTCCTTCTTCTCGTTGAACTTGGCCAATTTCGAGGCCGCTTCGTCTTTGACGCGCTGCGAGTTCACCAGGTGACTCTCGAGGACCCTCAGGTCGGTCTGCTTCTCCTTGATGGCCTTCCGCATGTTGTCGACCGTCTTGTTATACTTGATCGCGTCGAAGATCTCGTCGAATTTTTCCTTCAACTTCTGCGGGATGTCAAGGGGCCACGCCGAGTTCTCCTGGTGACAGAAGAGGACGTTGTTCAGGATGGACTTGGAGACGTTGAGGGCGGTGGCGCAGTAAGAGTCGATATCGACGCAGCGTCCAGAGATGTCCTGCACGTTGTCGGAGTCGTTTTTGTCGCGTCTGCGCACGGAGAAGTTTAGTGTTTTGAAGGACAATCCGCCACCCGTTTTTGCGGTCACCATCATCACCCGACTCACCGTGATCATGTTGCCTTCTGCGTCTAGGAACTTGATTTTTATGGATCCTGCAAGAATAATAATGAAATGTAGGTCTTTCATTAAGCGTTTCCTACATTTAAATTTAAATGAAACAAATTGTGTGTGAAATACGATCGAACTTTTTTATACGTTTGAATAAAATACAACGTCGTTCAAATTTCCGCCACGGCTTCTCCGTGTGGAGCACATCCAAAACGTCCAATTTTCCATATGACTCTGGTACATAAATCAGGCATGGCATGGGTTATGTTGGTTTAGATTAGAGATTGTCGGGGAGCTAGCCCATGGTCTGACTGAATGCGACCTGTTCAGATTTATTGTGATGGTCCTGGGTTGTTAGAGCTCATTGTCTAGCTTGATCTGTTTGGTTTGACGAGACTCTATAGCCTTGACACTGACCCCTTCATATAGCTGGCAGCCTCTGGTTTTTCTTCCCCGCATCTAGCGTATCTCGGCCTTGCTATCGCTTCGCATTCACAGAGCGATTTCTTCCTCTTATTGACAGACCCTGCATTGGGTTTCTTCTGACAGACCCATGTTGCTAATATGTTTCCTGAGCCGGCTATGCCCCATTAGTAGACCCACCACTACCCTCACAACCCCACGATTGTGGTTTAGCAGATCTTTCGTGAATATGGGCGATTGCTTTTTATGAACTCTCTCCTGCCCCATTCCTGGGGGCTTATTTCACCAATCTATTGATTAGACTTGCATCCATGAGTTTATAGATGTTTTTATATATGCTTTCGCTACCCCACAGAAGGGTTCTGGGCCAATCACAGCCTTAGTTGCGTCTTCACGGGCTAGAACTTCGGCCTCCTCATTGCCCTTGTGACACTCATGTCCGGGTACTCAAGCTAGAGTGACCCTATTTTGCTATAATTCCCGCCTGGCTGTCGGTGAAAATGGCAATGGTTTTATTTGTGACCTTCTGCCTGTTTATTTCCCCTATACAGTGTTCGGTGGCCGCTACTTCTACAGGGAACATGGCTGCATCATGTCTCCGAGGCTGAGCGCGATTCTCGTCTTTGCTCTGCCTCCGTATAAACTGGCTCCCACTCCTTTCTGGGGTCTTGGAGCCGGGACTGGCCGTTTGACCAGTCCTCTCTACTTGGTATGATGATTTTGAAATCTTCTTGAAAGTTGTACTGCGGAACTGTTGTTATCCACGGGCATTCCTAGTATTGGATCTGCCTTCAGTTCATTGTACAGTTTCAAGTATTCTGCACCTCGTGACTGGCTGATTGGGGTTTGTCTCTGCATTAGAGCTCCCGTATACGAGCCACATTTTGCGGTCGGCTCGACCACACAATTGCAGTCGCGTTCCAGCAAACTCAAGCCGCCCACAAGAAATACTACACGTACACGGGTGTTTACAAAAGTCAAAACGGACGTCTGCAGTCAACTTGCAGTTGACTGCAACGCCTCAACTGCAAATTCGGTTTATATGACCGCAAGTCGACCACAAAAATGTGTTTGGGACAACCGCCTCAACTGCAAATATGTGGTCCGTGTAGGGCAGGACTTAGCCTGTGTGTCACCAGCCCAGCTTCTCTTTGTTTATAGATGTGTTATGATGGAAGTCCAAGTAGGACCTCAAGTGGATCGAGATGGAAGAGATGAAACAGTTTTTTCCAACAAATATTTCTAGCAGACATTGCAAAAACCTAAAAAAGTGACCCTTTAGAGTTGTATCCACACCTTTCGTAGTTGTCTTGCTGGACATTTGGGGGTCATTCAAGAAGCCTTGGCCATTGCTGGAACCGCTTGGCAGCTCACCGGTCAGAGCGAATCTGATGCATTCTATGATGGTGGTTTTTCCACAGCCGTTTTGACCAAGGAACAAGGTGACGGGTTTGTCGAATTTGATTGTTTGCTTGTCGTCAGGGCTGAAGCTCCTCACGCCACATATTTCCAAACTGTGAAGTAACGCCATGTCATTCTGCAAAAAAATAAGAAAGACTATGTTAAATGATATGACATAAACTTTCTTTGCTAGGGGAATGTTCCTCAATTTGGGTTTGCAAATGCAAGTTTGAACAAAAAAAATATTACTGGAGTTTTTTCCCAACACCAAATCGTTATTTTTACACCTCGACACGTGTTTCGATCACCAAGTGATCATCTTCAAGAGGAAGATAAAA
>WOGN01006091.1:0-12680 GCA_015342105.1 Leptinotarsa texana
CTTCGTGGTATTAGCCTAGGGAGTAGTTGTTTTCTGATAGGTGTTAGTCCATTAACCTATAATGTAGGGAGTTAAGACTAGCCTGTACGAATTGTTCTTTCAGATGATTTGACCTTCACATCCTTACTCGAATATTATTATCTTGCAATAATATTGTCAACATCACTTCCAAGCCAAAATAATATGAGAATTAATGAAGAAGTTTTCTTTTCTATTCATATCTATCAATAGATTGCTTTAGCTCTGTTGAATATTGAATAATTCAGCTTTAATTTTCATAAAAATCATCAACATTAGCCACAGCTGAAACTATAATTCTTAGCAACCGATGGAAATAATAAACTTTTTTTATTTTGTGAAATCAATCTAATCCTGGAAATTAAGAATATCAGACAATGCGTTGCGATATTAATCTGATTCTTTTACGATTTGCTCCATGGAAAATATAACTATTTTTAGGAGCAGCTGGTTTACTATTGAATGGAATTTGCTACCTCTTGATTGGAGGCTATACCTATCACCAAGAAAGTTTTCTGTATATCACAGAAAGTGGAGATGTAGTACTGGATAAAGTAGTTATCAACCAGTCAGAACCCAGAAGACGATCCATGTTGAAAACCATCAATACGAATATTTCAGCTCCTAGACAAAGGCAAGGCGTGTGGGAGATGACCAGAGATATTAGTGGTAAGCATCTTGTGTATAGCTCAAGTTTGAGGTGATACCGCAAAGACCAATGTTTATCAAATTTATCATACTTCTTATTTCAGGATGTGTTTTGGTGATAATTTGTGCCTTGGTAATTTTCTTCACTGATAAAAATATTGCCAAATTCGTCGATCCTATCATATCACTTTTTTCTGCTGGTTCAATCATGCTCTTGAGCTATCCATACAGTGAGTATTATAATGATAATAGTAATATTACTTGTAGAGTTATTAGGAAAATATAATTTTTGGTATTGAATTTTTTACACATTTTGACAGCAATTACAATCTAGATAGCCATTATTTTGTATAATTCTACTTTTAGTGAAGGAAAGTTGCCTCATATTGCTCCAAACGATCCCAGATACGATAGACATTGATTCTCTGAAAGCACAATTACTGAATCATTTCCCCGATATTGTTAATGTACATGATTTCCACGTATGGCAGTTGACGACACACAAAATTATTTCAACCGTACATATAATTTTTCAAAACCCAAAGGTTCGTACATTGAATAACGAGAGGGGGATATATCAACGAAATTTTATATTTTCAGGTGTATACTAAAATAAGGAATGACTTGAAAGAATTCTTTCTCGAGAAGGGAATAACTCAAGTAACGATACAACCCGAATTCTTCACGAAAAATGCTAGTGTAGATAGCCTGAGCTCAAATAAATATGCACCAGATTGTTTGGTGGCATGTCTTGGAGAGGTTTGCAAGGATAGTCACTGCTGTCCGAAATATCAAGTAAGTAATGGATCATCACTGACTAAATTATTTTAATCAAATTCTTTATTCAGTTATTTAATTGCTTATGTCGATACAAGAATCTGCAAAACTTTTTCCAGCCACATTGAAATCGAGACCGGTCGACTGTGAAAATTATATGGCACCAGGAAAACCACTTTCTGAAATGAATATCAGATGTACATGGTCTTGCATGTTTATGTACAAACAAAAATGTAGATTGTTCAAATGGAAGAACGATTTTATTTTTCTGTCAATGAAATAATTCTGAACTTTTCTGCCCATCACTGAATTTCTTTTCAGCCACAAGGTACTAAGGTATTGATTTGCTTGTAAAATTTGGAAATGAAGCTGGCTCTGAATGAAATAATTGTAATTAAGCTGTTTCATGGAAGTTCTCAAAGTTATTTGGTGAGGTGGCCCAGAAAAGAGCAAAACAATGATCTGAGAGAAATTTATATCTATACCAGGTGCTTGAAATATTACTATGATTTTCGTCAGTTTCAGTAAAAGTTTATGCGATTTTTTCAAATTGAATATCTTGTATATTAGTCTGTCTTCACCTTCTACATTTAATGTCTCTATATAGAGATATCAGTATATTATATGCTATTCGTAGCCGTCCTTTCATTATTTACTTTCATCGTCCAATACACTCACCTGAAAAAATGATTTTAAACTCATCTGGTATTTACCCCAAAAAACAAGCTGGTGCTTCATTTGATTGGAGCCACATTTCATCTTCGATGTGATTGAGTAGATATATTTGATCCACCTAGAAAAGTCTTTTCTCATGAATTGAAGTAATTCTTACCCATTCAATTTGCGTTCGAAAAAATATTGTTCACAATACCGCGCCATACAGCAGATTCCACTCAAGTTGATGATCGTAAACATGCAGTTTATGTGGATTTTCGGTACTATGATAACTGAAAAATCCATATCTGTACATCGTTCGACAAAACTATAATTTCTTCAAAAAATCTGCTTCTGTCTACTCTTGGTGTAGCTGCACGTGATGAGGGTACAATTTTTATTTTTCAAATTACACACATCGCTGAAATTCTTGGACCTCCAAATATTTGGACCTCCAGAATATTTATCATGGCTGGTTTTTTGTACACTTCATCTTTATTTCTTTCACCTCTGCTAGTCATGCAAACATGTTTACAAAAAAAATTTCCTCTAATTTTAGATAACAATTGTTGAAAAGTGGTTCGTATCGATTTAGCTTGTTTAAGTGATTGTTGAGTTCTTCTTTGCAATTAAACCTGGCAATAGAATTTCAGTGTTCCATAGAGTAAGAATAGTGGCTTGGTATGATGAGGGTCTGCCGAATCATCAGATCGCGGATAGACTAAGGATTTCCAGTGCTTCAGTTATCCAAATAGTGCATTTGTACCAGGAAACTAACAGCTTTGATTGGAGACATGGAACTGGGCATCCTGGGGTAACTAATGCCAGAGAAGATCGATATCTAGCAGGATATGTACGTTGGAATCGAACCATAACTGTCTCAGCAGTCCAAACTCATTTAAGAAGAACGTTTGGCCGAATAATTTTCAGTACAACAATATTGCGGAGACTTGCTAGAGTCAATTTGCAATCCAGGAGGCAATTAAGAGTACCCAGGCTACTTCCCAGACACATAGCCGCTCGTTTACAGTGGGCACAGGAACACAGAGACTGGCTTTTAGCTCAGTGGAGAAATGTCCTTTTTTCGGACGCAACCAGACTCGGTTTAGTCAGTGATAGTCAGCAACATAGAGTTTGGAGAGTGCCAGAACGACAAGAGAGGCTATAAGACTATCTTTTGCTGTAGAAGTCGTTCCATACCAAGTATGAGCAGTATGTTTTGGGGAGGCATAATGCATGGTCGTCGTACGCAGCTTATTCCCATTCCAGATACTATGACGGGATATATATGTTCGAAACATTATTGAAACCATTATTTATCCTCTCCAAAATGAAACTGGAGCAATTTCATTTTCATGGATAACAACGCTAGGCGTCATTGCACGATAAGAGTACAAAATTCACTAGAGATTGAGAATATTCAAAGATTATCGTGGCCAGCAAATTCACCAGACATGAATCTTATTGAGCACATAGTGGATTTTGTTAAACGAGCAATCTCAAACAGAATTAATCCTCCTAGCACCCTCTCGGAACTCGCACTCGCTGCCCAAGGAGAACAACATCCCAATGGATACCATTAACAGGGGAGGACACACCGAATATTATTACATTTTTATTTCGCTCCAAATTGATTTTCTTCTACATTTCAGATTCTGCTAATCATTTTATTATGCACTATTTTCCGTTTGTATTTTTTTTTGTTCAGTTAAAATTAACTTCAGCCAATTTGCGTTGGTTACATACCAAATTAAATGTACTTTGTAATACACTTCTCGACTTATGATAATAGTGTCTCATTTAGAAAAACATAAGGGGGTCCAAGAAGTTTGGCGATGTGTATATCTAGCAACTGAAGATGTAGAAATCTTTCAAACCCTGCTCATTTCCCTAACGATCAATTCAAGATTTTCTAATATTTCAAGACAAATAGCTGAGCACGAGTCTTTTTTTCGTATGTTCGTATGTTCAAAAATTACTGAACTTACGTTATGACAGAACATACCATATCACTGAAACGGTATTGACTGATGAAAACTATTTAACTGTTATTGGTAGAAAACCCTTAATTGAGTGTTAGATTAAGAGATATGGAAGTCTTCAGTTGAAAGAAGTTTAAAAAATAACAAATTTCACACTTCCTATATGCAATGACTTTAGGAGCTGATGAAAGCAGATTTATTCAATGGATTACGGTTTTGTCGCACGATGCAAAATAAAATTAGGAGCAATGAAAGATTCCAGAAAAACATTATGTTCAGTAATGAAATTACCTTTCACAGGAATGAATTTGTCAATAGGCATAACAACCATTATTAAAGTCCACATAAACTGTATTTGAATGGAGTTGTAAATTAACAACATTCAGCTATATTGCTGAACAGTATTAATGAGTAGGTGGCTAGAGGTATTGAACCGAAGTTCAGATATTGGCTACCGATGGGGTTCGCTGCACACCCCTAATGGTACTTCAGTTAGAGGGTTAACTTACCAGAATAAGAATATAACTGATATCAAACGTCCAAGCGCTATATGGGCATGTTGAGAGGCATGGATATCTTGTGTTGGGTCCGGATGAGCCTACGTACTATCGCGGACAGACTAGGCCTGACGTATTAGGGCATCGCTTCTCAGAAACGTCTCTCTGACTAGTGAAATTTATATTCTGTTGGAATTGGATTCTGATCATAGTCCAGTTATCGACGTGGCAGGTTAGCGTTTAGAACTTTCTATGAATGATGTATTTCGAGGGGCCCCCTACATGGTGTCCGCTGAAGAGCTATAATGAGTTTCCTCCTCGTATCAAAGCCTTGATATGAGAGAGAAATCGCTTGAGAAGGCTCTATAAACGAACCCTTTTCCCTGAAGATAAAATTGCGGCAAGTAGGATGGCCAGTCAAGTCAAACAGGCCATAATTGATCACTGAAACGAAAGGTGGAAGGAGCTCTTGGAATCCCTTGAGCCTGGGGGTGACTAGCTTTGGGGAGTCACCCGCAGACTCAAAGGAAAGAAGACTGCTCCCTCAGCCATCCACGGAGAGCACGGAGTGTGCTACTCCCCCGCCGACAAAGCGTTGGCCTTTGTCGATACGATGGAAAGTCAGTTAACGTTGACGATAACGACGACATCGACCGCGATATTCTGCTGGAAGATTGGGTTCACTGTATCCTCAGGGAAGATGCCGACGATAACATCCGCCCGGCTTCTGTGGAAGATCTGAAGGATTACATCAGGGCAGCAAAGGTCAAGGAAGCTCCGGGGGTCGATTTAATAACCAATATGTTCTTGAAGAGGCTCCCAGCATCGAGAACCTTCCTAATATAATAAACAGTTCGTTGGCCCTCAGGCACTTCTCCAGAAGGGGGAAGCATGCGATCGTTGTCATGATCCCAAAACAGGGTCAGAACCTGCTGTTCCCACAGAACTATCGTCTGATCAGTCTGCTCTCATTGGCGGTTAAGCTGAATGAAAGAGTCGTTCTGCAAAGACTCAACAAAGAAGTTGAGGACCGAAAAGTTCTGCCTGACGAACAATTCGGCTTCAGGAGAGAACACTCCACTGAGCTACAGGCACTGAGACTGGTCAAAATAGCATCGCAGAGCTATGGACAAGTTCATGTCGTTCTTTTAGACATCTCGAAGCTCTTCGACCGTGCGTGGCACGAAGGTCTTCTCATAAGCTAGTTCGACCTGCCTCGGGGCCTGATCCAGTAGATTGGGTCGTTCCTGAAGGACAGAACGTTTCAGGTTAGAGTAAAGGATCTCTGTTTGACACCGGAGACCTTCGCTGGAGTGCCAAAGGGGGTTGTGCTCTCTCCCACGCTTCCTCGAGGAAGATAAAACAGTTTGATCTTCCTCTGGAAAATGGTCACTTGGTGATCGAAACACGTGTTGAGGAGTTCAAATAACGGTTTGGTGTTGGGCAAAATTTTCAAGTAATATATAATAAAAGTAAAAAAAATTGAGTAGCTTTCAAATGTTTGTCGTTTTTGCAAAGGCGATCTATTCATGAGCCTATTGAGAATAATTTGACGAAGTGAAAACAATTCTAGGGTTTTAGTTTGTTAATTATCAGGGTTTTCATGTAAACCTTCAGTTTATAAAAATTATTAACTAACAAATGCATAATTAATGGAAAAATTAGGATAAATTTTTTTCACCGCGGATTATTGTTCATTGATGTATTCCAAAACTACAAGAATTTTTTCATTCCTTAATTTTCATATTTAATATGTTTAAATAATTTTTTGTTGCTGTCAGATTAACGCCCCACGCGCGAAAGCCAGACGTTTTTGGCTCTAGTTTCAGGGCTCTGTAAAAATTGTAAATAATAGAGGTACAGCTTCGGGAGTAGAAACTTTTTTTATCAAGTTTGATGATCTTTTTTTAAAATTCGAAAATTTTTAATATTTTTCGAAAATATTATTCAGAAAAAAGGAAACCTCAATTTTTTTAACTAATTTGTTTATGACTTCTAAAATTGTTTCAGCGCCTTTTCGAACTTTTTCTCAAATTTCTTACGTGACAATACGAATCTAATGACACCTTGATCGGACTTTTCGGAGACTATATAAAGATTTTGGAATAAAATGGTACATGTGAACTAGACTATTGATCTCATTCCTGCCAAGTCCCTTCGTACTTTCATATTTTGGAACCCACAACCGGTCCAAAACCGATATTATTTTCCACCATATTGAAATGTATTTGAGAAACAAAAGTACTCAAAAAATAAACAACATGTATTTTTCATTCTAATTAAAACTAACCTTAATTAAGCAGTAGTTTCCACAAAATATTCCTGAAGCTCCTTATGATGCAACAATCAAACTTTTATAAATCTTCGCTATTATACCTACATATCTCTTATTCACCTTACAACTAACTGTTTCACATGCACAAAAGTGGGCAACGTTTAATGGACCTCACTTTGCCTTTTTGATGAATTAGTACGTGTATAAATGTCCTTACATTGTTAGGATCTTTGAAAAATATTTACGGACCTCATTTCATTAGGAGAATACAACAATCCGCACTTGGAAAATATATATTGTAAATAAATTAATACTCTTTCCCAATGAATTATTACACAAGTTTAAAAGTTTATTCAAAATGAGGTAGTATTTTTCGAAGGTTGATGATATTTCAAGAATGTAGGATTTTCATACGAATAATTATAAAATTAATTGAATTCATCTATTTTATTTTATAATATTTTATGATTTTTTCAGCAAAAATCTACAGGAAAACTATTGTTGGAAGCAACACCACCACATGCTTCAATAGCGAGCTTAGAATCTGTAGAGATGTTGAATGGTGGTGCTTGCTCTGGAAAATGTAACGATTATGAAATAAAGAATGACGAAGAAGTAAAAACCAATCACCCTTCTGACGAATCCAAAACAACATCGCCGTGTCAAATTATTGTTGATAACGTACAGATGCAAAATGATATAGTTATCTATACGTGCAACGATGACACCCAAGAAAAAAGACAACCTACTTGTGTTCAAGGCAATAGTGACACTGACGGCGAAACCAACACAACGACAGACGAGCAGGATATGTGAATATTTTAATCGAATTTGTTACATAATTCATCCAATATCCAATTTTACATGAATACCTAAGTTTCATCACTCAACAAGGCTGTGCTAGGTTAAGTTTTAGATAAATATTCTTGTGATAATGTGAATTTTTATCAGAAGACCGTTTCAAATCGGTTTTAAAAATAAAATATTAATTAAACAGTGTTTGTTTCAATACAACCAAAATAATTGTAGGGAGTCGCCTGAAAACAATATAAGGTATATTCAGCTATTTGAAACAAATCAAAATTACCGATTTTTGTTTTCATGCTTAGGGGGCTTTCATTTCATTGCAGAGGCACCATAAATTTTTTGACAGGGCATTTCGTTCGTTGACAACCTTTCAATCAAATATAGACCTGTATTTTTCTCTAGAAATTGTATAGTCATTCTTATCCTACGTTCGGCCACGTACCACACCTACTTTAGTAGGTGTTATAATTAAACAAGTGTTTGATGCTACTCGTTTATTACTGACTAGCCCTATATTCGCTCTGCGATATATTCAGGCCCGAGAGCCTTTTTATATCTAACGAAGTGCAGGAGCGTACTCTAAAGTTTTCCCTAATACACTACAACATGTATTACCTTTACGTCCCTTGTGCATTCAATGAAAAGTAGGTGATTATCACTTTAAAAGTTTTCCATATTTTTGGCCATATTACATTTCCATTAAGTAACAATGAAGATAATATTTTAACAAAAATTCATTTATTAACCTAAACTTATCAAGAATATGTGAATACGAAATATACTTTGTTTAAACGACGAATAATCATATGAACATAAAAAACCAAACACGATAAAACTACAACAAATGTTCAAGATTATATATGGTTAACGTATTTCTTTTGATCCATTACAAGTATCTAGAATTTTATATTTCACCGTCTCCTATTCCTCCTATTCTAACGATCAATCACTATTACGAATCAATATGTTTTCTTTCTAGCTATTCAAAATATTCTTCCATGATACTTAACGGGTGCATCATTGAAAATTCCATTCAGTAGAATATTTTTCATAAAATCTGGAGGAATTCGCTGTTTCCGTTTCAACTCTCATTTAAAAAATGTTGCACTCTCAAACCCAAAAATAATCTAAACATTGATACCAAAATATTCTTGATCATTTTCATTCCGAGCCGGCGCTGGTTTCCATTCAATATATAAAAATTTATTGTTGTTCGTGGGTCCTGCTAAAACTCGAGAACGGCTGGAGCGATTTATTTTCGTTTTGAATTATTTGTGGAAGTCCAGGGAATGTTTAAGAGAAATAATAATGAAAGAACTCAAGAACGGCTGGACCAATTCTTATGATTTTTGTTTTCGTCGGAAATAGAAAAATAATATTTGATGAAAAATGATATTTCAAAAATAATAATAATAATTGAAGAACTCAAGAGAGCTGGACCAATTTTTATGATTTTTGGATTTGTCTTCATCAGGAATAGGATAATATAGGATAATACGTATTAAAATATGATATTTTATCAATAAATAATAATAATAATGAAAGAACCTCAGAACGGCTGTGCCAATCATTATTTTTTCTTTTTGGATTTGTCTTCGTCGGGAATAGGATAATAAGTTTTGAAATATGATGATTCATCAATAATAATAATTATCACGTCGGCGAGACAACACGCGTCTTGTATTCAATGTATGATGGATTACAGGGCGGCCAACAGGCCTTTCACGCCCGCAATGCTGTGAATAGCCGCCAATCTACGACTTATCCATCACACTTTGAGTGAAGACGTGCTGCTGACCACTAAACAGCACTGCCTTGATAGGATACGAATGGTAGTGGCTGCTAAGAATAAATTGATGGATGTAGCCGTTACTATGTGGTAGGAGTTCATGATGAAAAGAGAAATGAAAATTTCTATGTTTTTATCACTTTTATTTGTAACTAACGTTAATGCAGTTTCGTCCTATATGGACATTTTCAAACTTAAACAATAAACTAATAATGATTCATTACATTCGCTAATATATACCATTCAGGTACTTGATTGAGTACCTGAATTTACAGTTCACAATGCGCATGTGCCTATTTAAAAATCGGAGAGTAAATTAAATTGATTTGGTCATTTAACAGATCGCACCCTCAATGTTTATGCTTGTGAATTTCCAAGGATTCTAAATAATTGAGTTTGCAGCCCTTCCTTGCAAAGCGCAGAATTTCTGTATCGTTTAGAGTCGGAAACTTGTAGTTGCATACCAAGAAATGGTTTGAACACGTCGAACCATTTTTTCCTAGTCTGAAGGACCTTTCATGTTCAGCATACTGTTTTTGTAAATTTCATCCGCATTGTCCCATATAAACACTATTACACTCCGGACACTTATAAACTCCAGATTTTTCCAACTTGTCGACCTTATCTTTGGCACTTAAAAGAAAATGAGATAAAAAAAGTTGACCGATTGTTCGAACGGATAAGGTCGAAGAGAGGAGTCGCTGGATCTCACTATCGTCATTATCCGTTGCACGTAACCACAGTTTCGATCACCAAGTGATCATCTTCAAGAATAATATTAAACTAAAAACTGGTTCTAAACAGTGCATCACTAAGTATCAGTGATAATAGTGGCATATGATAATAAAACGCAACTGACAGCTAACATATATATCACTGAATACAACACTCTTACTATCAATTCCCATTTATTTTATTATATACCAATACCATTTGTTTTATTATACCTAATAATTTTGTGTCAATCTACAATCAGCCATCTATAAAATATATTTCTGGTTATGAAATCACCAGGTTTTAATTTCATTAGTTCGGCTTTTCATTGTCTAATATGATATAATACGATTTGAAATCCCTGAAAAAACAAATGAAATTGAAAATTGAAGTGAATAACTGAAAATAATAATTATATTAAGGAAAAAAAAACCCAAAATAAAATCAAGCAGAAAATTTGAAAATTGAAACATAAAAATGAAATAAAAATGAAAAGATTTCAAGCCAAGTTGCTCCAAGACGTCTCGATTGTTAATATCCACAATCTTCTTCAGGTGATGACTGGACATTCGAGTGCTTTCACCTATCTCCTTTTCCCTCTCTCCACTTCACTGGTGTAACGGAAGATGACCATTTGACGGGAGTTGACCATTTTCCGCTTGATTCTGGGTTTCCTTATGTTGCGTATCTCTACGATAACTTGACTGAATTCGTCGTTGGACAACATATAAGCAGCTTCTTTGGATTTCCTACTAAATCAGCCTTCATATGGATTATCTCAGCTTGGGAGCGCTTGATGTTATGTTGATGAGTCCATACATGATCTGCCATTCCCGATTTGCTGGTTTCTCCACGTTGTGTCTGTTTCTTGTGGTCGGCATTGTAGACTTTCAATGGCCTGTTAGTTTCATTTGCGGCATCCGGTATACGGTGAATGCATTTTTTAGAATCACAGTCCGTGTTTGGTTGACTGGTTTTTGTGAGGCTGCTACGGATGTTGTTTCCGGAACTGAAGCAGGTTCTGGTGTGGTACTTGAACCCAATTCTGTATATCATTTCCGACAATCATACATCGATGAAACTAAGAGGTCATCGAATAAGGATTTTCGGAAAGGATAAAAAGAATTAGGTCCAAGTAAAACATCAAAACCTGCTTCAGATCTGGAAACGCCATCCATAGCAGCCACGCAAAAAGGATATCAGTAAAACTGAGAGGGCATTGAAAGGCCGCATTGCCGAGCACAAGAAACACACACAGAGAGAGGAAACTAGCAAATCGGGAATAGCAGACCATGTTTGGACATAACATCAAGTGGTCCCAAGCTGAGATTATGGGCTTAGGAGGAAATTCAGAGGAGTTGCATATATGTTGTCTAACGGATTGCGGAAAGAGGAGATAGGAGAAAGCACCCGAATGACCTATAAATAATCATCCTTCGGAGAAATAACCTAGTCATCACCCGAAGATTTTTTGCCACGTATAATTGTCACCAGCTGACAACCACCTTCAAACAAACCAGTTTTAAATTATGTATATTTCGAATGAGGGCCGTCAGAGGGCGAGAGGTCAAGAATAGAACTGGCCGATACTTGATAAAAATCCATATTAGTTTTTTAACATTCAGACGGCTATTTAAGTTCCTCAGAAATGGATGTTTAATTTTGGTTCGTTTTAGTAATTTTTAGTTCATTTTTCGAGGTTTCGGCATAATTGAAATGTTAATGACATGCCGCCTATTTACTTGGGATTTCTGTAATACGTGAATAGCTCCATTTACAATTACAAACCAAATGATAAATATATCCTTGCCTAACGGTTTATTGACTGTAAGGAAATATTTCACTCCAAATGATTACGAGTTTGTAATCATTTGGATTTGGATTTGTAAATAGATCAATAAAAAATTTAAATCTGAAAATAAAAAAAAATAATTAAAAAATTAGACAAACAATTAACAATGAGTATGTAATTTTAAAAAATATAGAAACACTAATTTGTAAAGAAAACAAATTATTGTGACTTGAAATGTACACAATACACAATAAAAATAAAGATAAAGGAGTCATCAACTGAAGGCGCTTGTTTTGATACTAACAATCGAAAAGTCGTTAAGCAGTCTGATTTGAAATATTTTTTACGTCTATTTCATTATTTATCTTTATTATTTCATCCTAATTTTGATAGTTATTTTTTCGGGTGTTTTTAATATCTCCTTTTGTAACTAGCTCATCGGAATATTTCGGTACTGATATTTTAAAAATGTTAGGATACAATATTTGTCACACTACTGCTTAATATCTTAGTATCGCTGATCTTGAACCTCCTTCTTACAAACATTTTCTAACTCTTTCAATAAATTGATGGATGCCGTTACTATGTGGTAGGAAATTATAATGAAGAAAAGAGAAATGAAACTTTCTATGTTTTTTTACCACTTTTATTTGTAACTAACGTTACTGCAGTTACTTATACAATATATAAGTTTGAAAATGTCCTTATAGGACGAAACTGCAGTAAC
>WOGN01006093.1:2144-12677 GCA_015342105.1 Leptinotarsa texana
AATATATTTGAACTATCTGAGTTGACAATTTCATGGGCATTAACATTTAATTCTTGAAGTGAGGACGATGCTGTAACGGAGCTAGCTGTTGGGATTATTCTTTCAGTAATAGCCTTTTTATAAGAAATAGATTGATCTATGTAACCCTCAGCTACTCAGCTACTGTTGTAGACTTCCATCCTCCGTGCTTCTAAATATCCATTATATTTGCTCCTGATTCTGCTAGCAAAGAAGCAGAAGACCTTCTGAAACAGTGACCTGTATATTCCTTTGGTTCCGGGAGGTTCAGAAACTCAGCAATAGTAGAGGACATTTTCCCAAATGTGTTTATACCAACTGGGTTGGTAAGTTGGCATTACATTTATAATTTGAGTATTTCAGAAAAAAACGTTGATGATTGATAACAGAAAGGCGTAATGGAATGTATTTATTGAAATAGTCAATATTTTTTCCAACAATTAAAAAGAACGACCTATTTTCCTTTTGTATTTGGAATTTGAACAATCAATGATTTATCCATTAATTTAATGTCTTCTATCAATAAATGGCACAGCTCTTCACGACAGCAGGCTCCATATATTCCGAAAATAGTAGCAACTTTTATCAATATTGTTCTTCATTATGCAAGACATTAAATACCAGAGAGAACTTCATATTCATTTCATGTTATGTCCAGTAGCAATGATTCATCATTTTAGATCTTTTGAACAAATCTCACTACGATGGATATGGATATTTTCAGAATAATACTAATTGCATGGTATTTTGTCAAGTCTTCCAATATTGGAACTTTGGGCAAGGATGGGTGCATAACATTTTTCTACAATTTTTAGATATTACACAACTGAAGAGCTCATTCAACTTCTGGAGAACGAGGAGTTTCGGGAAGATCAACAGATGACGGTACTGAAAGTGCCGAAGACAGTGGGGATGAAGAAATATGCAATGACATATATAAGCTAAGTGGTCGTCAACTATATACAACCTCAAGCCGTAGCAAAAAAAACAAATAGAGGAGAAACTTTCACTATTGGTGAAGATAGTGTCGTTGATAGTGAACAGGAATCCCAATCTAATGCTAATGAGATTGTGGAGAAAATAAATGATTTTCAGAAAAATGAAGACAACGAAGATAATATTTAATTATTAGAACTGAAGAAGAGATTACCAAAAGCGTATACTAGAGACTGGAAAAACTCAGTAGACCTCACCTGTAACTTTCTCCAATTTGTTAGCCCCAGGCAAATGCCTTAGATTCCAGAAGACCCTGTGGAATGTTTCGAATTATTTTTCGATGAAACAGTTTTCAACTTCCTAACAGAGATGACTAACTCATATGGAAAGAAAAGAGAAACAAGTTTCCATGTCGACATCCAAATGCGCTGCTTCATAGCTATATTTCTTTTATCTGGATATTGTTCAGTTCCTCGCTGGAAAATATAGTGGAAACTTGACACGGAGGCATGCAACCAAGTTGTTGTAAATGCAATGACAAGAAATAGATTAGAAACAATCATGCGATATCTTCACTGTTCCGACAATGACAATTTACCGACAATGACAATTTGGATAAATAAGGCCTCTTATTGATATGCTGAACGAAAGGTTAATTAGAAATTCAGAATTACCATAAAACTTAAGCATTGATGAAAGCATGGTGCCATATTTCAGAGGTAATAGTGCTAAACAATTTTTGAAAGGAAAACCAATACGATATGGTTATAAAATGTGGTGTCTATGTAAACCACTGGTTATCTTACCTTATCAAGGAAAATTGAACCTTATCAAGGAAAATTCAAAAAATATGTCACAGCTCTTGATATGAATACGGAATTTTCTCGACAAACTGTGAGGAAGAGGAAAAATTTTAAAATGTCTGAAAAAGGTGAATTGGAGTTGGTGGAATGGCTGTAGTTAACCTCTTGAGAGTTTTCGCCAAAAAATATACCATTAGAGATTTATAGGGATCGCTTTTTCTCATCACTAAAATTGATCAATCGGTTACAAGAACAAGATATCGGATACACTGGTACAATAAAATATAATCGAATCGAGAAATGGTCTGCAATAGCAACAGCACCATACATAAAAAAACAGCCCAGAGGATCTTATGATTTTTGCACCGATGTGAAGAATAATGTGACCATAACAACTTGGCACGACAATAGAATCGTATTGATTGTTAGTACGTGCGAATCAACAGGTCCTGAAGGTCATGTAGACAAATGGGTAGCGTCCGAAAAGAAGACGATTCCTGTTACCTGACCCTTTGTTGTCTCTCAATATAACAGATATATGGGAGGTTTAGATAGATTGGATCAGAACGTAGAAAACTACAGGATATCGATAATATCAAAGAAGCTGTGGTGGTCTTTATTTGCTTATTGTGTGGATGTTAGTACCCAAATTGCTTGGCAGTTATTTAGAAAAATTAACGGTAAGAAAATGGATCAACTGAAGTTTCTACGTACAATCGTTCAAACTCACCTTCAAAAATACGGACAACATAGAATTGGTGGAGGTCGTCCAGTTACACATAAAGATATTCCTTCTCGTGTACCGAATCAAGTGAATCAAGTGAGATATGATCAAACGGAACATTGGGTGGTATGAATAATACCGGAGTATAAACTCCGAGTATATTCTCATGAGTATGAACAAGTATGAATTTGTACTCCATTTCATATGAATAAAAATATTTCAATGTGATGAGTATCTGCTCACAGTACATAAGAGTAAATACTCGCTATTTAATTTCTATAAACGTGTCAGATTCTCTTTAGGAGGATGGGATTTGTGCATATGTTACGTGATTTTCCTGTAGTTTTGAACAAGTCACAAACACCAGCTGTCCGACTATCAAAGTCAAAAGCACTTGAAGCGATGAGAAAACAATGGGAGCCTAATTTCGGTTCACAAATCTACAGAAAAATTAATGATATGAAATCCAGATTCAAAAAAAGACTTATATTAATAGAACTGGAAATAAGAGAATTGTTCTGCAGTATTGAGAAAAGATTTTGTAGGAAATCATGGAAGGCGATACAAATCCATTACTCACAAAGATTCCAGGTGATCAAATATTTATAAATAAAAATATAAATAAGACAGCCAAGCTATATTTAATCCAGAACCAAAAAATATATTTCTGTGAAAGTTATTTCACAATTTCATTATAGGAGTATTGTCTGTCGGTACAGAACAAACACACACAATAGCAGGCAGCAGTCATGAAGCTAAAATCCGCAGGCCTTCTGTTTCTAGAACGTGTATCACAAATGATGATACTGCTAGTGAAATAAATCCACCTAAAAAAAGAAACCCAATAAAATTAGCCCTCTTGAAAAATACGAGACAAACGATACTACAAAAGCTAGTTTTGATGAAACAACTGAGAGTTTTGGAAATGCAGGATCAAAAACTGAGCTAAATCCAAGTTGACAATTTACTTCAAATAATAATGATATCGTTAACGCTGCAAACGGAAAAACTTACATTGATATGTAATATTCAAATATTTTTTTAAATTGTTGCAAAGTAAGATCGCCTTCGTTGCCCACTTTTTCTAATGTCATCTATATCTTGTACGGGAAGCGTACTACATTGTGTAACATGAAACAACATATAACAAATTTTGGAACACTTTCAATTGACACCCGAACTTTATATTGAAGCATCGGAAATCGTTGTTTTAGTTGAACAAAACATCGTTCAAATATTACATGCTCCTTTGTAAATAATTTGTTAAAGCAAGCTGTGCCGGAGTATTTGGATTTCTAAAAGGTACCATTAATCACGGTGCTACGCTATAACCTTCATCTCCTAAAATTGATACATTTGACCTCTTAAACTCATTTTTAGCAATGTTACAAATTTGTGAGTTACTCCATATGCGTGAATCATGGACAGATCCTGGTCATGATTCGTCTACGCTTGTAAACCACTCATCTGCATTGCAAGTTGCTTGAACGTTTATACTGTGATATCCTTCGTGATTTATATATTTATCACTATGAAGAGGTGTTTTTTTTATTTTTATATAAGTGCAATCAATCACACCCATAGCACACGGAAAAGTGTACTTTGTTTGTCATCTTTCTTTAGCTGCTATTATATCCGCCGGAGTGCAAGGAAATTTTATTCAATTAGCGCATTTTTCTATTATCTGGTCAGCAACTTGCGTCACAATCCTAGACACAGTTCTTTGATGAACACCAACACCTTCTCCCACTCCTGTTTGGAACCCCGGATCACCTACATATCTTAAACATATTTTCATTTTATCAAAGTTGCATATAGCTCCACCTCTTGTTTCTTCCGATTCCTTGCCCAAAAAGTTATTTGAAAGCCACTTAACATTTTTTTTATTAAATCGGTATAATGCTTTAAATTCACGATCACATGTAATTCTTCTTGGTTTATAATATTTTTTTGGACTCAAATTAAACATGCACTCAGCCATAGCTTTGCCACGATCAAACTGAAGTCTGGTAACTATTAGACTCCAAATGTATGGAGTATATTCTCATTCTAACGAGCATAAATATATTTTTATTCATACCAAAAATGAGAATATTCTCACAACAAACTGTACATAAGAGTACCTACTCAAGCCGAGTATCTACTTCGGTTTTTTATTCATATCACGTAGAGTATTTACTCCAAAATTCGGAGTATAAACTAAATACTCATTTTTATTCATACCACCCATTATCTTGTAGAAGCAGAAAAACAGAATAGATGTGCATTTTGCAAAAAGAATACCAAGAAATGCTGTAGAAAGTGTAGAGTTAACTATCATGATTATTGTATCGAATATTTTCATACGAAACATTGCTTGATATTCCAGAGTTAAGAATCAACATATAAATGCTCAACACAATTAAACTTCTTTATACAAATTTGATTTGTATATTTTTTCTCCCAGTGATTTAGCTGGAGACATTCGTGTCCAAAGTTCCATTATTGGAGCACAAATAAAATTTCAGAAAAAACCTAAAAACATATTATGCCAGTAACATGTCTTTTGAAACATCATTGCTTGCCAAAAGTATATGAAGTATATGAAAGTATATGAAAACTTGTTGAAATTTGAAAAAAGAAATAATTCGGGCATTAATGGGTTAAATGAAACGCTCTGTGTAAATTTATCCATCTCCTCTGGAGCGAGTCTCCAGAGGAGATGGATATTGAGTTTACGACTCCAACTGACCTTTCTGTAAATTTAGTTCGGGAACGAGTCCACAGAGGAGATGGATGTTTTGTTTACGACTCCAACTGTCCTTACTGTAAATTTAGTTCAGGAGCGAGTCTACATTGCAGCATTGCAGAACTTTCACCATTTCAATATTCAGGGAAAGGAAAAACTGGAAAATGTACCAAGGGAAAGTCAGAAATATTAACAGCTACACCAGTGAATTTAATTATTGAGGGGAAGCGACAAAGAAGAAATAAAATAAACTTTTCTCGAGAAGAGAAAGAATGAATAAAAGAAATATGGAACTAGATTCTGATACTTCCGCGAACAACGAAATTGACGAGAAAAATCTTGTTGATGATGATGAACTGGATGACATGTATGTAGATTCAAACGAGAAGGATCAGTGCTGGTTATATGTAAAGATTTCGGAAAAGATGGGGAAATTTGGTATACATGTTTTACCTGCGGCAAGTGGGTACATGATGAATGCACTGGGCAGGACTCTGCCAATGACTATCACTGCGACTTTTGCAGTAAAAATCCTTTGCAAAAAGGGACCTTGTTGACAAATTTTGATTTAGTTTCTGAAATGAGTTTAATGTTTTTGTTAAATATCTAAAATATTTTTTAAGTTTTCGTGTTTATTAAGTTTTAATTACGAATAAGTTTACTTTTTTAAGTTTATGATATTTTCCAATAATTTTCAATGAATACGATTTTTTTCAAACAGTTTATATTTGCGTATCATTGCCCGACAAAATGCGTATCATTAACTGCCGTGAAGGGTAATGGTACGTAAACCACAAAACTCGGGTTTACCTTTTTTATACCAACCCCTTTTATTTTGTAGAAAATTTGAGATGACTAGATGTTACAGGGAACATACGAATGAACGACTATGGCAAATCTGCATTTTTACCGTTAAAAACATTTGATTTATGACAAATATTGCTTACATGCGTACAATTATCCTCCTCTCCCCTACTACAAAATATAACTGCTTCGTAGAAATGTGTTAAAATTGGCTGATACTTGATGAAAATCCAGAACGTATTCAAGTAACACTTTATCCTTTAGATTTAGTGAACTGTTCATGAACAGTTCACTAAATCTCTACACGTATTTCGTTATAGAATAGCTTCATCAGACGTGTTCACATGTATGAACACAATAAAGTGTTACTTGAAACTGAATTGATTTTTCATCAGGAAGCGGCACCTTCAAACAATGTTGCTCTTGCTGGCCAATTCATAGACGAAGACTTGTCTATGCACCATTCAACTATTTTGAAAACATTAAAAACCAAAGTCGCAATCCTTTGAAGGCTAACGAAATAGAATTATCAACAAAAATAATAAATTATGGGTACTGAAGATCATTTGTGTTTCATTCGTGTTAAGGCAGGTCAGTTTCAATATTTAATGGAATGAATTAAAATGGAAATGACTACCTACCTATGTTAATTTTACAATTTCGTCAATTCTTAAAATATATAATTCCAATAATTAAGTCGAAATTTCTACAATGAAGTCATAATATCGAGTTTTTAGTCGATATTTCGAGATTCAAGATGTAATTCGGAAATTAAAGTCGAAATTTCAAATTTAAAGACAAAATTTAGAGACTAAAGTCCAAATATTGAGCTTAAAGTCGAAATTTCGAGAATAAACCCCAAATTTCATGATTTAATGCCGGAATTTACAAGAAATTCAATATGCGGATACACCACTGCATTTAGCTTGTGAAAAATCATAAAAGAGTATACCAAGAAAGTGTATGGCTTTTTACTACTACATCTTGATACAGAGAAATATGGGAATCTTCCAAGGAAAGGAAGGAAGTAATCAATTTCAAAAGGAGTAACTTTATACATATATGTGTAGATCATGCAAAGAAGTAACTTTTAGACACAAATTGGAAGAAAAAACCTTCCTTAAACAACTACTTAAGTACATATAAACATTGAATTACACGAAAGAAAATTTTTTTGGAAACAAATACTTTTATGTGAGCACTGAATTATAGAGAAAACATTTTTCTCTACTCAGTTTGTACTGCCATCTGGGGCAGACTAGTTTTAATATACTTAGCCTGCCATCTGGGGCAGTCCGTCATATTGGAGTCAG
Source organism: Leptinotarsa texana (assembly GCA_015342105.1). Lineage (NCBI taxonomy): Eukaryota > Metazoa > Arthropoda > Insecta > Coleoptera > Chrysomelidae > Leptinotarsa > Leptinotarsa texana. The sequence continues at coordinate 9,471 of WOGN01006093.1, forward strand.
AGTAGCGTAATGTTATTTTTCATAATATTTTCAGTAAACTCTTTCCTTTGATACCCATATCATGGGGATGCATGAAAACTAGTCCGCCATCTTGTTCAGTCCGCCGTATTGGATGTAGGATGGCGTCACTAAACCAATCGTGTCTTATTATCCAGATTGAACGTGTATGCAAAATTTTAGCTCAATCGATTGAGGATAAATGCTTCAAAATTCAAGTTGCAAGATTTGACCCAAACTGACATACAAAAAGATATAATCAAAGCAAGTTTAATAAAAGCTTGTAATAAAAATGTCCCCACTCATAGTGAACGCCGACTATCTAAAAAGATAACTTGAGAAAAGCAATTTCGCCAGTGAAAATTTAATCCTCATTTTAGTGAGTATTCGAATTGCCAAAAACCATTATATCTATATAAATCAACATATCTAGAAAAAAGACACCTTTGATTACAGATAACCTCAAACTCATTTCCAAACTCATATACCCATCACTGTATATATCACAAAGGCTGAGGAATGTCACAAATCGAACGGTATACCTATCTCGAGAAGAAGGTATATCTTAACTATCGCTTATCGAAAAGTAAACAATAATGGAAGAAACTAACTGAGCTGAGTGTCGCTAGTAAAAAAGGTTAAAAGACATATCCTGAACACCTGAAAAAACAAATTTTTTGGCAATACTGCTAATAGCAACTCCACGCCTGATATTGATACAATAAGTATTTTTTGAGTTCGAAGTTGAATAACCAAAAGTTGAAATTTCATTTGAGAATATGTGAATGAAATTGACAGTATCCTGGTAGGTAATAAATATAATTGTTTTCATATTTTTGTCTCATTATTTTACTTCACATCAGCCACTTACTCAATGAATGCCATATCTAAAGCATTTGGAAAAATTTTGAACTTGCAGATGCGTAACTATTTGAATGATTTCAATATATTACCAACCTGTCAATCAGGGTTCAGAGCAAACCACAGCTGGACAACAGCCCTTTTAAAAGCTGTAAAAGCTGTCGGCAATAACAAACTTCGTCTTTTAGTATTGCTCTAAAGCATTCAATCGCATTAACCACTCCCTACTTCTAGATTTCGCCTCTAGCGTGGTGACACTGCTTAAAAATTAACTGTTAAACCGTTCTCAATGATACAAAATTAAATACCCACAAAATGAAAAATGGGGTCCCTCAAGGATCAATTGTAGGACCACTTCTCTCTGTTTTATATATTTCTCAGTTCTCACAGTGCCTTTTCCATACTTCCATGCATTGTTACACTGACGATACATAGTTGTAATTAGAAATCCATGAAAATTCATTCAGTCAGATGAACTCGATTAAATGAGTCATGATTTGCACTCTCTGATAAGTGAACCAAACAAATACTGTCTTTCTGTAAAAGCATCTGAATCTTATGTCATGCTCTTCGATAGGTCAACTGCAAAGAATCGGATAGGCTAACTGCAAAGAATCGTAGCAATACAAATTGATTAATGATTCAATCGATGGGGTTCAATTACCAAATACCAAAGAAAAATTTAGTCCCTCATCTCGATAATTTTCTGCAATTTACCAGACATGTTTATCATATTATGAAATATTAAACCCTATTTCATAATACATAAACTAGTACACTCAAGTAACTAGGGATAGTCTCCTACATATTTTTATTATTATTTACGCAACACAAGCTTTGCTTAGGCGTTTCCCAAGAACTGAACACCACCATTTATTTATTGTTATTTATTTATTTTTTAATTTTTTTAATCTACTGTAATGTATGTGAATTGAATAAATTGATTGAGTTCACAATTATAGTACTGCGATTTCTATTTATTGTAAAAATTTACAGATTTATTTCACCACACTCAATTGAAAAGAGTCTGTTTTGTTATGGAAGTATTTGAAAATGACAGTTTATCATCACCAAATTATAATTTGACCAAACACTTTTTTCCTAGTTAATCACAACTCGAGAACAATTTTAGGAAAGAAAATTTTTGGCTTTCTACTTTTCCATCTTAATACAAAAAAATGTGGGGATCTTCAAAAGAAAGGAAGGAAGCAATCAATTTTAAAAGAAATTACTCTATACACGGATGTGTAGATCATGCAAAGAAGTAACTTTCAGGTATAAACTGAAAAAAAGCCATCTCGAAACAGTTACTTTCATATAAACATTGAATCACACGAAAGAAAAATACTTTCGAAACAAATACGTTTTTGTGAACACTGAGTTATACAAAAAACACTTTTCTCTATTCAGTTCTCTATTCACAGGATTGCTTCTCATTATAGTAAAAAAAAGAGGTGAAAAAATAAATTGAAAAGGGTAGGTATATTTTGAGGAAAGATTAATTTTTGGATAAGAAAAAAATGCTTCATACAAAAAAAATTGTTGAAAAGTAATTTGATTGATACTCGAGGATTGAGAGTTGGAAAGCTATGTGATACTAAACCTGGAATTTTTCTCGAATGGTCCCGAATAAATTTACTTAACGATGTAAACCTTCTTGCTTTCAATTATTTTTATGTTTTTTTTATGTTCAATAACAGTTTAATGACTTCATCAAGATGAAGTGTCCACAAAAATCTCTTCTTTTCATATTTCCGAAAGAGTCACCTGAAGATCTATTAATTCGTTTTGAATGCATTTAAATCTGAAATTTCTTTATCTAAGATTTTTCTAAATATGTTTGATAATATATTTTCTAAAACTGTTTTTTCATTCAACTTTCTATTCATTAAGTACACCAATTGATCTATAGAATCAAAGTTGTGAGAAATAGTTTGTTTGAAGGTGGTTGACAATGTTTTGTGGTGTGTTTCATCAGACAATGGAAGTCCGAACTGATGAAATACATTGTGAGAAATAGATTTTCAATGAGAAATTGCATCCTGAATAAAATATAAACTGATCCATTTGAAACAATAAAAAAAAGGATTTCATGTTTTGATTTATCCAGCATTAGAAAAAAAATGTGACGAAATTATTTTTGAATGATAAAGATATCTTCATAACGAAACAGATCAATCAAATAATTGTTTATTAGTTTGATTCTGTGATTGAAACAACAATAAAAATAAAAACAAGAATAAAAATTAATTTGCGCTCCGGGGAGACTTCATTGATTCCAGTGGCGCATTTGCTTTTTCAGCCGTAGGAAAACACGGAAAAACCTGCAGCACCGCATCATTTGAAGAT
>WOGN01006094.1:0-12677 GCA_015342105.1 Leptinotarsa texana
CAGTAGTGAGGATCACAGTGTTCCATGTAAGTGAAATTTCACTTATTTCGTTAGTTATATTGTGTATATATCTGATTCAATTCCATTATGACTGTTTAGAATACAAACGGAATAGAGGAAAGTGTTTTTCATATAATTCAGCGTTCATTTAAAAGTATTTATTTCGAAAGTACTTTTTTTTCGTGTAATTCAATGTTTATATGAAAATAGCTGTTTTGAGAGGGCTTCTTTTTTTATGTCTGAAAGTTAGTTCTTTGCATGATCTACATATCTATGTATAGAGTTAATTTTTGAAATTGATTGCTTCCTACCTTTCTTTGGAAGATTCCCACATTTTTTGTATCAAGATGGAGAAGTAGAAGGACAAAAACCTACTTTCAAAAAAATAATCTCTCCTAAAAATATACCATTTGAATTTAAACAGATAAAATTAATTGTATATAAAACTCATATGTTCATTTCTGTTCATCTAATTTGAAATATAATCATGTTTAATCGAATATTACATATAGAATGACTATCTGAGATACTCCCACCAGTGCGAACAAAATATTCATCATACAAAAAAGTATTCAGGGTGGGGCACCCCATACAACACGGTCCCTGTAAACCAAACCATTAATTTTTTTGGAAATTTCTCCATTTCGTTATATGTATATTGATTGAGGTTGCAAAAGGTTTTTTCTTTGAGTCCACAGGGTTGCTCAAAAAAGTAGCATATTGAAGTTGTTTTTTAAATGGAACATATTGTAGTTTGTAACACTTTTGAATAGGTCAATAAAAAATAATATATTGTGGTTTTTCAATAGGTCGGTGATAGACAATGAAAATAGGAGTGGAGACAATATGGATCCCTGGGGAACACCAGCGTTGATGGTAAAAGTATTCGAGATATATCCGTTAACGGCAACTTGCATGTTGAAATTTGGATACACCTGTTTGTGCATTTTAGAGAACTTGGAACTCACTGTGCTCTTATATTTTTCACCTCTTGTTATGTTTGTCAAAAAGCATCCCTATTTCATTTGCAGTTTTCACTCCTAAATTACTGACATGAAGGTGACAACTGAATGGCGAAATAACCTTGCCATACATACTCATAAATAGAACTATTTTGAGGCTGATGCTCACTACCAAGCTCAAAAAGTATGTAATTTTCTACTATCTGATTGTTGGTTTCCACGACATGAATCAGAAAGTTCAGTTGTATTCACTTGGGAATAAGACTTTTTAATGAATTGACAACTGAGTTGAGAGATACACCTGATCACCTGAACTGCAGAATATTCTATTGAGAGAAGCTTATCAGGAAGTGGATGATTTTGACGTATAAAAAAACACTTCGATGTAAGGTTTCCACTTGACAGTTTAGAAAACTTCTACACGTGTTTCGTTATACAATTTCATCTTCAGGCACCTTCAAAGTGAACTGATTTATAATTTTCAGCAAAAATCAATTTTCGAAGTGAACTGATTTTCATTCAGTTTTAGGCAACCTACCTCGATGATCCTACTCATAAAGGTCGTTTTTTAAAAAACAAAGAATTGGTTGTAATGTACAAAACAGATAATAATTTGAATAAATTCATTCAAAACAATAAAGATGAAACTCCGGCGTCTGATAAATCAGAAGTATATGAGTTAACTTGTTGCTCTAGTCCAAAATTTTATATTAACTAAATCCAAAGAACTTTTTCCATTGGTAATCAGGACAGATCTTAAAAGTAGACAGAACGATGTCACACGTGAAAACTGTATTCATTATTTTCCAGTTTTAGTAGTTGTTCCTAGAAAGGTAAATAGTCTAGGTAATTCATTTAGCATCTAGAAACTTGTAAGGAAGTAATAATAGTCATGATGATTCAAATTACTATAAAAGCATGACACAGAATTTGTTCAAACAGACCATCAAGTGGAAAATGTATCCATTATATGTTAGATACAATATGAAATATATACTGAGGAAATTACTGTGTTAAGGAAATGTGCCTATAAATTAAATTATTCGTGAAAATTGTGTAATTATTATGGTGGATAGTGAAATGTATAAGAAGTATATCTTCTTATTCTTTTTTTTTTAATTGTGTCTTTTTCATTTTCAGGTTTCCTACAAACGTTTCAGCAAAAGTAGTCCAATGTGGTTTGCCAACATGAAATCTTCAAATGGACCTAAATTTCAAGAACAACTAGCCAATCTCGACGGCTCCATAAATCCATATATGGAACTTCTCAAATGGGTCTTTCGTCAATCCGAACATACCTTCATTGCGATTGCCACTTGTATACTCGAAAATGGAGGCATCAAGCATGGCGACGAAAAGTACGACTATCTAGTGAAAGAAAGAAACGATCTTCGAAGAGAACTTCTTGACCTCCTTGGAGATGACGGGGTGTTTCTATACCCCACGCATCCCACGGCTGCTCCTTACCACAACGAACCTCTCATTAAACCCTTCAATTTCAGTTACACTGGTGTGATAAATGTCTTAGGACTCCCTGCCACTCATTGTCCCATGGGATTGGACAAAAATGGCCTCCCTATTGGTGTGCAGGTTGTGTCTGCAGAGGGAAATGATAGGTTATGTCTGGCTGTAGCGCGGGAGCTGGAAAAAGCATTCGGAGGATGGGTGCCACCTACCATAAAGGTCTAAGGAGTTATCAATTCTTGCACAATACCTTTACGAATTAGGGTGAACTATTGGTGTCTGATTTTCCAATAGGTGCTTCAGATATTTTTATTGAAAATTTTGGTCGTTGAAGGTTTTTATGTTTGTTTTCTACTGAAAATTCAGTTCTCATGATTTCTATAAAACGATTGATTTTTCATCTCATGAGTCCAAAGCTGCCGAGAGAGAAACAAAAAGAAATGTATTATTTGACAGGCAATGTCAAAGCTTGGCTTCACGTCATACCACAGTTGGAACTCTCATTGATCTATGATATTGGCGATTCGACTTTTTTATAGATCCCATAGATAAGGTCTTTATTCTAACACATGGTCATTGATAGTTCAGGCGCAGTACTTGCAAAAACACTTTGTTCATCTAATGGCTTCCAAAAGGTGTTGTGGACTTATCACATTCAGCTACACTTTTGGAAACCTCAGTTTTACCTTGGATATTCATGCAGTGATGTTGAGTTGAAACGTGTCCCGCTCAACAATAATAATAACAGTATTCACTTCTATCGTTATAAAGTATAAAATTTCTTTTATGCACGACCGGGCGTAAAGTAGCGCTTTATTGCCCGGATTTGCGGGCGTAAAGTAGCACTTTAGCGCCTGTGAACTACTTTATCGCCAGGCGGGCAATAAAATGAATTTTATCTCATATCGATAGAAATCTATACTCTGATGTTTTCAATAAATGCAAAATTATTGAAACATATATCTGAATTATACAGGAATGCACATTACGAGTCGAAAATCCATCAACCACCCTCATATCGATAGAAATCTATATTCTGATGTTTTCAATAAATGCAAAATTATTGAAACATATATCTGAATTATACAGGAATGCACATTACGAGTCGAAAATCCATCAACCACCCTCATCAGACATCAGACTCATAAAAAGCTATCAATATTGCGTATCTACTGATATCTCTATTATCATGTACATTTAAAGTAGCTTTTAGCATTGAATAATATAACCACATGAAAGAAGGTTTACGATATTTAGATTTTTTCAGAAAATAGGCAAGAAGTACACTGTCTGTGTAGTCCTAATTGATTACATTATTCCCGTTGCCGTATATTCTCTTGAATGTTTTTAGTACTGAACACAATTTCACATACTCAGCTGCTTTACTTATTTCTGGTGGAGTACAATTCACACTTTCTTTGTTACTTGAATCCATTTTAAAATCACTAATAAATCATCTGTGATCACAAAAAATTGATAGCAACTACGGCTACTACCCTATATAATCTTATTTCGAAAAATTGACTGAGTTTCCATGGTAACATTGATTCCATCACTTCCTGATTTAGAGCGCCCTTACACGAGCCACATTTTGCAGTCGGTTTATATAATTCCGGCCGTACTCAGACTACATATTTGCAGTTGAGGCAACCACGACATTGTGGTCACCTTGACTGCATTTCGCGGTTGACCCAACCACATTTTTGTGGTCGACTTACAGTAATAGAAACCGCACTTGCAGTTGAGGCAACTGACATTAAAAATTGAATGCTGTGAGACCAATATGAGAAAAAGTACGGTGTACGCGGTTGGGTACGACTGCAAGTTTGTGGTTAGTGTACGGCGGATGTTGCGACGACATCTCGGCGGAGATCAGCAGCAAGTTGACCCCAGTCGTCTGTTTTGACTTTTGTGAACGCCCGTGTACGTGTAGTACAGTATTTCTTATGGGCGGCTTGAGTTCGCTGGAATGCGACTGCAATTATGTGGTCGATCCGACCGCAAGTTGACCACAAAAATGTGTTTGGGTCAACCGCGAAGTGCAGTCAACGTGACCACAAAGTTGTGGTTGCCTCAATTGCAAATATGTGGTCCGTGTACAGCTGGACTTATTCTATGTCTGATATGATATAAAGATACGGCCTCACGGTAGCCTTGATGTATTTCTATCGTGTTCTAGATATAAAGAGGTATCTATCTACATGATATCAAATATACCGGTCGTGCATAAAATGTTGTATGTATTTCGGACATAATAAACTTTTATGGACTATTATGGCTATTACTTATACGCTGCGGTTCATGAAAGCCTATTTTACGCCCCTGACACATGAATAACTATTGCTATTACAAAACGATACCCAATAACAAGGAAGATGCCCATACAATTACAATACAAGATACAATTGTTACTGACAGTTGTTACAGTTGTTACAACAGTTGTAAAATGAATAACACACATAAGTGAAGAAATTATTAATTTGCAAAAAAAAATTGATAATATAGCAATTTTTGTTGGATATGAGGTTTCCAATTGTTTTTTAAAAATAGAAATATCAAGCGTTTCTCTTATGGCGATGTCCAATTCATTGAATAATTTATGTCCTAGATAAAGATGATAACTCAACTGTAACTTTAATTTGTTTCAATTTTTTTTCCAGAATTTTTACTTTCAAGTTGGGGATCCTGAATTTTGTCTAATATTCGAAAACAGATTACACAAAACTCGGGTAACTTTCTGTGATAAAACTTACTGTAAAAACTGTGTTCCAAATACATAGTTATTCAATGAACCAACCACACAACAGCATAAAACATGAGTTAAACAAGCTGTATTTTTACTGATAACCAGTCTAACAGACGAAGCATTGTTATTCTTGAGCAAGGTATTCCCATTACACCTCAAAAAAATTCCTATGATTCGAAGTTTCTATGGAGATGCTAAAGAGTTATTATCAAACAATGAAAATAATGTAGGACAATATTCAAAGTGAGATTGAAATATTCTTTCGAATACAATAATTGATTTTGGGAAAGTTGAATATTCATTGATGCAGATAAAGAAATTATTTTCATAAAGTGTTATCAGATATGGAAAAGAAAGCTTTTGGCTTTCTACTCCACAATCTTCATACAAAAAAATGTGAGAATCTTTCATATACTATATTGTGTAGCAATCCTGTGAATGATATCTGAATCAATTCCATAACAAATGTTTGGAGTACAAACCGAACAGGAAAAAGCGTTTTATGTATAATTCAATGTTTATATCAAAATTTGTAATGCGCGGAGTAGTGGTTTCACCGAATACCAAATACTACTCGGTTTAAACTTTACCGAACCCGATATTCTGCTGAATTATTCGGTTTAAAATTGATTTCAGGCCTAAAAATGTAGATTCGATTGTAGTTTGAAAAATTTTGACTTTATGTTTGAAAATAAATGTTGATTAAAGTTTAAAATGAATGTTGATTTGAAGTTTATTTGCTTTATTTTATCAGCTCTATTCAACACATTCTTCATAAGATTTTTTTGACCTATAAAATATCATAAATCCTACATAAGAATTATGGTCTGTTAATTCTATACTGTGTGGTGTAGTCAAGAAAACAGAAATACTCTAACCGAATATATTCATTACCAAAACCGAATGGTTTGGTCGAATTCAAATAGTGAAAAAAATACCGAATACCAAACGTATATTTGGCGCATCACTAATTAAAATGGTGTTTTCGAAAGTGTTTTTTCTTTCATGTAATTCAAGGTTTATATGAAAGTAGTTGTTTTGAGAGGGCTTTTTCTTCCAGTTTGTGTCTGAAAGTTACTCCTTTGCATGATCTACACATCTGTTTAGGTAGTTCATTCTGAAAACAATTACTTTCTTCTTTTCTTCAGAAGATTCCCACATTTTTTTGTATAAACATGAAGAAGTAGGAAGCCAAAACCTTTTCGAAAATTCAATCTCTTCTAAAAGTATACTCCTTTTAAATTATAAGATAAATATTGGAAGTGTTGTTTGAGGTTCAGCGGAACCCAAATGTTCATAATTGCTCAACTTTTTCGATTGAGTCACCAAAAATTTTATTATTCACTTCACTCAATTTGATGATGTTATATTTGTAACTTGCAATTATCGTGGTCTGAGGCTTACCAATATTCAAGTCGAATTTACTGATGATAAAGGTTGATATTTTTGATAGTGTGAATCGTTTATTTTGTACATCGAAACCTAGTTAACAGATAGCTAGTGAACCATTGGAAAATTAATAGTTTTGAAGGCCCTTTTAAAAGTTATACTAGGAAATCTGCTACTACGAACTAATTATAACTTACTAATAACTTCCATTTAGATGTAGAGTCATTTCACAAGATTGTATAGATCTGAAACGAGTCTGTTGTTTCATTAAAAGTTTAATAATTTCAAGATATTTATTAACCTGGTTCTGGATTTAAGGTCTTGTGGAAATTGGCCATTCTCTGGTAATGTGTTGACGAAATTCAAAATAACATGTTCTATTACTTTTATCATACTGTTAAGTACTTTATTATTGATAACGAGAGTTGGATTTACTGTCAAGATGATTTACAATATTTTTTCATTTTGATCATGATACATAGATCATATTTTGTTATCGAGTTTTTTATGACTGGTAAAGTCATGTTGGGCCATGAAGGAGATGCAGGAATATTTGCTCTAATGTCTAAAATACTTTGTGCCAAAGAAAATTGAAATTTTCTGTCTTGTTTTCATTCGATTTTGCAGCAATGGTCTTTTGTTGAAAGTTGAATCGAATCTCATTAGGAATAGAATTATGGTCAGGTTTCATTATCGACTTCAAAGTTTTCAACATTTTTTTTCAATTTTCCTTAGAGTTAAGGATTCCATTTTAACATAATTCTGATTTCTTCTTTTTCGGTGGGTTATAGATTTGGTACTTTTAATTTTTGTAGATGAACCACTTTAATTGTTTCTCATCATAGGTTATTGCTCTCTGGAATTCTTCATAAGCTTTATCTCTCTCTAGTTAGCAGACACCATTAGTGGTATGTGCGTTAACTTCAAAATATATCCTTCGTGCTTGCAGTCAACGCACACACCACTTGACTGCGGTAGTAGTAAACGAAACGTTTACGATCAGAGATTTTATTCTCTTTAATCGTGACTCTGAGAAAGCTTATGTAGGTTGCCTCGAATATCCATAAAATCTTATAGAGAAGTGTGATATCATCTCTCTTTTTCTTGAAAAATCTTAGGCAAGTATCAAAATGTCTACCTTTGTACATTTATATAAACATGGATTAGAAAAGACGAAATATTTTTTTCATGGAAAATTTCTGTTAGCCTTCCTGCCAACTTCTGCATTTTATACTTTATAGTACGATTTCCTTGGTACCTCAGTACACTCAGTTTCCACCGTACCATGTTGAATCTCTGGGAGGTAACTGCTGGTTAACACATGCATCAAAAAACCTTCAGGTTCTGGTGCAGATTCATACACTAACAGATCCAGGATAGATATATCTGCCTGCCTAGGGACCAATACAAAAATCTACGCCATTGATTTGTGTGAATAGTTAGGCAGAAACCATCCTCATACATAAGTAATTAAAAAAAATTTGGCTTTGGAAGTACTTGGCTCTCGCCGAGCAATGTTCCAGTTAGTAGTATACTGCCAAAAAAGACTCCTCGATAGAAATACTTGAATTAATTTATCTCTTGTCCGGGTTCCTGACCATATTGACCTGGAAGGTAATTAGGTTGTTGACTCCCTTGCAAGGAAGGGCGATACAAGCAATTTCATCGGACCAGAATAACTTGTCATTGGCATCACTTTAGGCTTTCTCAAACAAATACTGAACACCTGGACTGTAATATGAGTTTCAAAACTTCCTTAATGTCTAAAAGGATAGGCCCAATCCAGGGCATTTTTAAACCTTTCAAAGTAATTTACCAAACAATTGTAAGATTACAGCAGGAATGACATACGTTGTCTAACAGGCCTACTTACAGTTATTATCATCTAAATCATCATATGCAGAGACTTGGGCTACTGGAAGAGTATCATTTCTATTTTGAAATGCGCGTCGGGAAGACTATTGCCTTTCTGATGATTATGAAAAGTGTTTGTTGTGCAAAACCTGATTTTTAGTAAAAACCCAATACAAAATCATATTTCAATTATTGAATGGAACTGGCCGATTCTTGATGAAAATCTATCTTTATCAAAACATACTAATAACATTCATTTTGTTTTCATAGTGAAAATCATTTTTTCATTTTAGAAATTTAAGATATGATAAAACTTGATCTCTTATTTGTGACTTCAATCTAAAAATCACTTGTGGAACTCAAAACATGAGAAAAAACAGATAGGAAATGGGGAGAATCGTTTACAGTTTTTTTTTTCAACTTTCATTTCTCTTTAGCTCATCCAAAACAACTTATTCGCATATTACCTCAGATACGTTTTTTATATACTAAGTGTATTAAATCAGCCTATAACTACAACTGTAAGTCAGCAAATTTCTGCAATGAGATCTCGAAAAAGTTTTCTGTGGAATCTATCAGAATAGTTATTGTGGGAATTGTTAACTGCTCAAAGCGAACCCTCTACATCATCTCTTGTACTTTTGTTAGATGAATTTGAAGACTAAATTTCCTGAAAAACGGGCGATATACTGAACAATAATAAACTTTTTAAGTGGACAATCTAGTTTTGGTTTTAGAATTTTCTGAAGCAGTCGATGGCAACAGTCACTCTTGGATAGTCCTGGTTTTCCTTTTTGGAAAAACGTGATGAACTTGACCGGAACTTGATGAAAATCCATAATGTATTCAAGTAACACTCCAATGAACAGTTTCCAAACCGCAACACCTGTTTTGCTACACAATAGCTTCCTCATGCATTTCATACTGACCAAATTCTACCTAATCAGTGCATTATATAATATGAATATAACATGAAATAAATATGAAAGGAGAAATGAAAATTTCTATGTTTTTTACTACTTTTATTTGTAACTAACGTTACTGCAGTTTCGTCCTATATGGACATTTTCAAACTTAAACAGTAAACTTTTATAAATAAACAATAAACTTTTATTGTTTAAGTTTGAAAATGTTCATATAGGACGAAACTGCAGTAACGTTAGTTACAATTAAAAGTGGTAAAAAACATAGAAATTTTCATTTCTCTTTTCAACATGATCTCCTACCACGTAGTAACGGCTAAATCCATCAATTTACATAAAATAAACTAATTAAAAATCAAAGCATTACAAAATTACTAATAATTTTACTAGAGAGGATATATAAACTATTTGAGAATTTAAATATTACCAACTCATTTTCTTTTGAATCTGTTTTCTGGTGTGGAAATTAGTAAATGATTTATTTCTTGTCCATTCAATGTTCATTAGTTTTTACATTAACTTAGGTAAAATCACTAGTCATTGATATGGTAGAAGGTCAAATGATTCAAATTGTAAAATTACATTGAAGGGGCTTTTGGCTTTCTACTTCTCCATCTTATTGATACAAAAAAATATGGTAAACTTCCAAAAGAAGGAAGAAAGCTATTGATTTCAAAACAAATTTATAACAAAAGATGTGTAGATCGTGCATAGAAGTTACTTTTACATTACACAAAGCACTAATTAAGTAGAATTTTTTCAGAAGGAAAACACCTGAGGAAGCTACTGTTTAACAAAACACATGTTGTGGTTTTGTAAACAGTACGGTGCAAATCTCACAATAAAGTGTTATCAGAATATATTGAGCAAAAACATTCTGTTATCATTCAAAACTGACTTATCTTCACAAGAAATCAGTTTTTCCCCAATCTATATAAAGATCGTTTTGTTACTGTTAAATGGACTATATGTTTAGTCTAACTTGTTAATAACTTGTTATTTCCGCATTTATGCCATGAATCTTTGGTAATATATTGACGCGCATATATCTTGCTTCTTCAACCATTGCCTCCCTTGTTTGGAAGGATAAAAAACCTAATGGCCTTCACGAATGAATTGGAAAATGTTAGAGTTTAACAAGTTGGGAAATTCAAATCGTATTTAATTGTTCTTCATTTTTTTGTATTTCCTGACTTTTTATATACAGCAATAATATTCCAACTTGCGTATTTTTCCACCCACAAATTACCAACTGTCATTCGACAATTATTGATGGGGGGGTCTAAGACCCCTCCAAACTCCCTGTCGCGACGGCACTGGTGTTGAATATATCTATTCGTTAAACCCAATGTCCTCTGGTGAATCAAAATGTTTATTTTCTTAAGAAAAACCCTTGTCTAAAGTATATTTATATATAGTGGTTTATGTGATCTATGAGATTGTGCATTATTTTTTATAATTGTTATAAACTTTATATGTCAAACAAATAATAAAAGTGCTTTATATTGTATCTCGTTTATTCCTTTGCCATGTACCATAATGTCTAGATATTCAGAAAGTTTGGAAAAATTCATAGATGGATAGAAGTTGTACATGACAAAAGTTATGGGATATGACTTACCTATGTCTGCAAAATAAAATATGTCGATGGACTTTTACCAGTTTTTTTTATCAAGCCAAATAAAACATCCATTGTACGGATTTATTCAAAACTGAAAATACATATTCATTGTGATAGTTTACAATTGGGATTTGTTTGTATTAGTGCAATAGTTTGAGTCAGCATATGCAACTTTATTTTGGTGCAGTCTGACTGTCTCTTTTGACGGATTTATTCTATCAAATGATCATATGCTTATTTGCCCTTTCCATGTTAGTTATTGTACAAACTTTTTCATGTGTGAAGATAATATTCTGGTCGGATGTTGGAGAGAGAGTATGTAATATTTTCATTTATCTTAAAAATGTTATATACCTATTTTCATACTTTTGTCAACAACATGATAAATATGTTATAATGATATACATATACTGCATGTTTGACAAATTGGCAAAACTCCGTTCAAAATCAGTAATGAATAGAAAAGTCACTACTTTCTCAGTAATTTCGCGCCCTCTGTCGGAGATCTAAATACCCTGCATTATTGAAAAACCTATTTCAGTTCTGCTTTCGTTTGTGACGACTTACCGATGCAAGTCTAGAATTTATAATTTTTTCTTTCTCGAGTAGTAACATGAAAATATTCAAAAAATTTTAATAAATGAACACTTCACTTATCAAAATAAACTGCTAGGGTTCCGTCAAAAATGTATGCTCAATTAGGGTTCCATGGCCAAATGAAATTGGGAACCACTGTTTTAACACTGGTCTAATGTATAATAATGTCTAATAATTTAAAAATTATCTGGGTCTCATGGCGTATGAGACAATTTGTATCTCGGTCTATAGAACCAGTTTTTTTATAGAACATTCTCAATGTGTCGGACCTTAATGGCAGAGGTAGGTATTCAAGTAGCATGTCATTATAAGATTTTCACTAGACAGCTTACAGAACCATAAACAACACGTGTTGCGGTGGTTTGCGGTTTTGTAAACTGTCCAGTGAAAATCTCACAATGAAGTGTTACTTCCATAGGCTATTTCCATCACATGGCAGAGAACGTGTTGATTTTTTTTCCAAGCCATTCCTTGCTTCTGATGAAAGGATACCTACTCTTGAATATAAAAAGCGTTTGCCACCTAAGCCTTGGCTACCTTCAGATTCATGTTCGTCATGATTTTTCTCAGCTGTTCAGATATTTCACTTCTTGTTTGTGACCTTGTTTCATTCACAAAGGTTCAGCTAGTGAAATAGTTTCGCTTGTTGTACTTGATTCAGCAGCAGTTTCGATTACTATAATAATATTTTTTTTCTGTTGGTCCTGTTAGAGTACCTTATCTGTTATAAAAGGGGTCTATACGATAGTGATATTATCTTGTGTTGATTATAAATCAATTTATTTTCATAAAGTCGTCCTCAAATACATAAGCTTTAAAAAAGTTGTCGACAATATTACAAAAGGTTCCATTCTATTTCGGTTAGGAAATAGGAAGAATATAGAATAAAGAAAAATAGTCTCTTTAATAGTCTCTTTTGAATAGTACTATCCTAATATCAAAACATAATACAATGAATGAATCCATGTATAAATTTATAACAAAATACATTATTAACAATAAACAAAGTAAGATTGAGATAATACAAATATCAAAACTATACAATAACTGTTTCAATTCAGCTGGAAATATATAATACAATATAACTACATTCATAACAATCACAGATATTTGGAGAGTTT
>WOGN01006095.1:0-12676 GCA_015342105.1 Leptinotarsa texana
TTTCGAAAGAATTTTTCTTTCGTGTAATTCAATGTTTATATGAAAGTAGCTGTTTCAGGAGGACTTTCTATCAGTTTGTGTCTGAAAGTTACTTCTTCGTATGATCTACACATCCATGTATAGATTTACTTCCTTCCTTTCTTTGGAAGATTCCCTCATCCTTCTTATTTGTATCAAGATGGAGTAGTAGAAAGCCAAAAACTTTCTTTCCCAAAAAGATAATATTATCGTTCATTGCCCAACAATTTCCCATTCACAGAGCAAAAGTATACATGATTGATAAAAAAATTGATGTAAGACAAAAGCAAGAAAAACATAAGTAAAATAAAAAACATAATATAAAAGATTGGGAACATTTCTATACTCATTGTAGTATCGCAGGAGACTTATTTTTAAATTCACCTAAGCTACAACAAAAATTAGCGATATCAGAGAGCCTATTTGTGTAACGACACAAAGTTGAATGGTAACTTCAACATCAAGTTCGTTCGTACCCTTTTTGCATGAAAATTGCATAAAAAAGTTTTATTGTGCCTAGCTGCTAAACATATAAAAACATAACAGATGCCTGATTTCCTCGTTTCTTTGAATTGCTTCAAATTTGAAATCATGAAGCAGATGAGAGTAATTACAATTTCTTGGAAGATGAGTTCCAATCATTCTAAAACTGACGAATTTCAGATTTTGTTTGTACTCTGTCAATTGCAAATGTATATTCATTGTATATGGGATTCCATATTATGGATCCATATTCTAGTTTTGGATCACCAAACTGAAATACAAAGAGGTTAGCGTAGGTATATAAGGGAAATTCTTACTCGAAATCCAGTATATTATCTGTTCTTTCCATTGAAATGTTATCAAGTTGATGAGGAAATTGTAGGGTATTGAATTTTGGCCTGAATGTCACAATTTTGCATTTCGATATATTCTATGTATATTCCTCATAGGTACAATAAGCTCAATCGGCCAAAATTCTTGGTAAAATATTGAAATTTATGAATTTGCATACGTTTCAACAAATTAAAATTGCGGCACCCGGTATTAGTTTCATCTTAGAAATATCTCACGCTTAAAATTTGCATCAATGAATACCCTCAAGTTGGTTCAAAACTAAATACCTATATTTGAATTGATAGCAATTATGAGTTTCCGTTGAAAAATTGTTTTTTTGAAATGTAATACTGACTACCCAATGAATGGAATGAATTCCATATAAATGTCAACATGTTTTGGAAGATGTTTTTTTTCAAAAAAAAAGGGAAAAACTATTTTTCTTCACTATTAAATCCTATTTCATTCATAATCGTTATATTATAAACGAACGGGATTACATTTATGTTGTTTTTAGTAAATTCAGATCATGACTCAGATGAAGTCTTACAAAAAACTTACTTTTTTGAATTGTCGAATCAACATCACCAAATCAGCAACTGACTAACAGCACTGCTTGAGGTTCACTACAATGAAGGTATTTCTATTTAAATGTAATAGCTTCTCGTGACATACACTAATTTATTCAACTTTTGCAGTAGTTCAGAGTTGTTCAAAAGAACTGAAAATATTTACTTGGAAACCGAAGAAGGAAATAACCAAATCACAAATTGTCAGCAATTATTTGTGCATTATTCAATTTAGATGCATACAAAGAGACTCGCAGTTATTTGTCGCGAAAAACGTAGATGTGTAAAACTGAAAATCGTTTAAGGAAATGAATAATCTTTTCTTATTTTACTCTTCAGTGGGAGAAGCGTGAGCTATGTAGTTTCTTTATTTACAAACAAAATCAAATCAAATAAACACCACCATTCTAATGTTATTGTTTTCGTCCATAATTCTTTAAACACTGCAAATTGCAGATAGGTTTCTGCTGTAAACAGTCAAGCATCGAATCGAAATTGAATTTTCACCGTGTAAAGGGCGTTCATTAGACGAAATAACCCTCGGAACTTTCTAGTGAGTCGATTCCTAAACGAATGATGTGGGCATGCATACTCACATTCATCAATTTGAGAAAAAACCTCGACGATACTGCATCTGGGACGTCATAAAACACAACGCACTATCTAAATGATACACCCCCTCAAACGGCTCGAGCTAGACTGCCTTGCCAGTAGGTACCAACTGAGGCCATGACGTTACGGTTTCATTAGATTCGATCGAAACCACTTCGCATTTGTTTGTCGCTGTTTCGGTTCATAGCTCTCTCGATGATTCCATTAAACAATTGATTTCACGTTGGAATCAATTGTTTAATGGTTCATAGAGTTTTGAGAAAGTCTTTGGGCAGGGACGGGTCAAAAATTATATACTGTTGAAATGGGCATATACTACATAACCTTATTTTCCGAGAAATAATTCGCAATTGTGACCTTGTTCTCTAGAGATATCAGTTTATACGCTAATCGCTCAATGCGTTTCGAAATTAGAATGAAAATATCTTTCCCAGGTATACTTAAAATGATTGAATGTTTTGGATGCGATATTTTGGCGGATGCTCCGGGTTCAAAAAAGATTCAATTGTTCTAACCATGTAAACACCTATTAAAATATCTATTAGTAAGCGGAAAAAATAGTATTTTGTGAGAAAGATCAGTCTTTCTACTTCTCCGTTATTATACAGAAAGTAATGAAATTCCGAAGAAAGGAAAAAATGAATAAAATGCACCAATGAAAACTCTAAAGAGAAATGTACATCATGGACAGAATAGGCAGGGTGTTCAAAATTAAGTCGGCACAATTGCCAATTCCGTTATTATTGATGCTACATTTTCGGTTAAACGGGCAAACTTGAAGCATTTCCAATTGCCTACTCGATGCCGAAAACAAAAACAAGTTCACACTCGCGTTTTCAAAATATTATTTTAAATGAAACACCCTATATTTTATCATGCATTCCGATTCGTAGTGACATTCTCAACAACAAAGCTCATATCACCTTTCTTCCTAAAGTTGAAAATGGGTAACTTATGTGGAAATATTTATTTCTGTCACTTGTACAAAAATGTTTTTTGTTTTGGCGAAAAAAGAGCTATAAAATATCGAGTAAATATTCAAATGAGCCGCCTTCTTGTTGAACACATATTTGGGCCTTTCTCTTGAGACTACGTTTTGCTTTCAACACAATTCGGCCATCAATTCTATTAATTATAGTTTCAACATATGTTTTCAGTTCATCTACATTATTATGTTTTATTTTGTACACCTCATTTTTCAGAAATACCCAAAAATAAAAATTTAGAGGTATCATGTCTGTTGAACGAGGGGGCCACTTAACAGGACTATTTGTACCAATACACCTATTTCCAAAACAGTTGCAAAATATTTGTATGCCTCTGAATTATGTGCTGGTGCTCCATCCTGCTGAAAATAGATCATCTGATGAGCTTGCAGATCAAGATCATCGAAAATCTTTCCCAAACTTTTGTAATAAATCAATGTAACGGGGTCCGTTGAGAGAATCATGGTAGAAATAATTCTGCCTCTAAATAGACCACATTAAACATTGATACTAAATCGTCTTTGCGGATTGTGGAGATGGACTAGAAATACAGAGTGTAACTAAATAAGTGTAAAACATTTAAGGAGGTGATTCCTCATTCACAAGTACTAAAAAAAGTTACAATATTGAAATTAACTCGACGTTTTGTACTACCAAAAAGACACTCAGCCAGAAATTTATTTGGTTTACCCCATGGTTGTAAGGGGTGGAAAACGCAACCCCTAAAATTCATTTCCAATGTAATTTTTTGTCTTTTTATTTGTTTACCATTTGAAAATTTATTTCCGATAGCCTGTTTCATTCTAAACAAAAAATGTCTCGGGTTTTTTGCCCAAAATAAACCAGTTCGCAGTAAAAAATTGTTTTACGAACAACTATACAGATACATCGTCATAAATGCTAAAATACGAAAATAATCTATCTAGTAGGTCGCTATTAGCGATAGTGACAATTAAATAGGTATGACGCTGTCAGTTTGTGAATTTTCGAAATTGAATTAATACTAATTGTGTGTTGTTGTTCTGTTCCTAATTTGTTACTTTAATAATTCACTTGTTATTAAAATGGCATACACAAATGAGGAAATAGGTGATATGCATTAAACGTAATGCAGGTCTGTCGCAGGGGAATGGGTTGGAAGCTTCTAGAAGATATGTTGAAATGTATCCTCAACGGCAGCATCTTTCATATAAAATATTTGCTAGACTTTATAAGCGATTTCGAGAATATGGTTCATTCGACAAAAGAACCCAGGATTGTGGACGCCAACGGGAAATACAAACACCGCAGCTTACGAAAGCAGTACTTAATTTGATTGAAGAACAACCTACTACCTGTACTAGAAAGATTGCGTTCCAGCTAAATGTTGATCATATGACGATATTTCGAATTCCAAAGGAACAACTCTTATACTTCTACCATCTACAGGCAGGAGTACAGGCACTGTTATCGCGAGACTTTCCGAACAGTCTTGAATTTTGCAATTGGATGATGAAAATCATTAGAAGAAATTGTGACTTCCTAAAGACGATATAATTCACAGACGAATGTAGTTTTTCTCGGAACAAGATTATTAATTTTCATACTTAACACATATGGGGTGATGAAAACCCTCACGCTCCTCTATTAAGTGTTGAGGAATACGTTTAATTTTTTAGAGAAGTGCATCCAGTATTGCTGAAGAAAGTTCCTTTGGACGTCAGACGGGATATGTTTCCAATGCATGATGTGGCTCCCACTCATTTCAGTCAAGTAGCGCGTCAGAATTTGACTGAAACATATGCAAATCAGTGGATAGCTCGAGGAGGACCACAGAACTGGCCCGCTCGATTCCCGGATCTCAATCCTCTAGATTTCCGTATTCGGGATCATTCGCAGCATTTAGTTTATCGTACTCGTGTCCGCGATGTAGAGGACTTGAGAAACCGCATCATCGATGCTTGCAGGGTAATCAGGGACACTCCAGGAATATTTGAGCGAATACGTGGCTCAATGCGTCGACATCCAGACGCAAGCGTAATGTCTGAAGGTGACATATTGAACATTAACTATGATTTCTACATTTTGTGTGTTTTGTTATTAATAAATTAGTTTTGTTCATTACCCTTCAATTGTTTAATGCAGGTACTAACTCAAAATAATATGTATCTCTGTAGTTGTTCGTTAAATAATTTTTTGCTGCGAACTGGTTTATTTTGGGCAAAAAACCAAAGAAAATTTTTTGTTTAGAATGAAACAGGCTATTGGAAATAAATTTTTGAATGGTCAACAAATAATAAGATAAAAAGTTACATTCCAAATAAATTTTAGAGGTTGCGTTTTCCACCCCTTACAACCATGGGGTAAACCAAATAAATTACTGTCTAAGTGTCTTTTTGGTAGTACAAAATGTCAGGATGATTTAAATATTGTAACTTTTTTAGTGCTTGTGAAAACAATTGTTATACAAATTTCATGTACCCCCTTTAAGGGGCTGTATCTCAACAAGGGATGCTCCAATGAAGTATCTTTATATGGAAGATCCTATATTTTTTTCGATGAGGAATCACCTCCTTGAATGTTTAACACTTATACAGTTACACCCTGTATAACAGATAATCAAAAGCAAATAAGTACATAAACAGATGAGAAAAAAAATCCCTCAGAAGTGATGTTCTAATATTGTTCTATTGAGTGAAAGCAATTTTACACTAGAAAATCTTTTAGATTTCGTTTGAAAATGAAAATTGAGTTACTATTTTTTACGTTTTCCGGGATCGAATTAAATATTTCTGGAGCCCTGAAGTTTGGGGCATTTTAAGTTATTCTAAGTTTTGTTAAAGGTACTATAAATTATTTTTGTGTCTAGTGTTATACCCATGTTCAGAATCAATCTGGGAGAATGTATCTTTTTTCTTATACATATCTATATACACAATTCTAAAATATAAAGTGAGGGTAAGGTTAATATCTCCAGGTCTCTGAATGCATTTCGGCAGGATGTTCTATAGCTCAAACCCAACATTGAACGTATAATACGTTTTTGTGCTATAAAAACACAGGATGATGAAGGTGATGTTGCCCAGAAGGTCAAACCATATCGTAGTCTACTTTCTACCTGTGCATAATAGAGCTGCAACAACTGATCAGGATTCCGAATTTTTTTTATATTCCTAAATTGAAAGACAACTGTGTGGAGTTTGGAAACAAGATCCTCACAGTGAGATTTCCAATAGAGATGGTTCTTGTGACATTAGTGGAGATCATAGGAAAACCAAATGAGATATATTCACAGATTCTTTGCGGGATATGAAATCTAAGGCATTTTGTTTTATCGATATTTA
The DNA here is from genome assembly GCA_015342105.1 of Leptinotarsa texana. Classification (NCBI taxonomy): domain Eukaryota; kingdom Metazoa; phylum Arthropoda; class Insecta; order Coleoptera; family Chrysomelidae; genus Leptinotarsa; species Leptinotarsa texana. Next base: position 6,325 of record WOGN01006095.1, read on the forward strand.
GAAAAAGACGATTTGCCGAGAACCAATTATTAACTGCGGATAAAGTTTCCTCACAGTTTTCCGTTATAGAACTTTCTCGGGTATCGGAAATTATAAATGAGGTGTCATCTGCTTACATAGTGAAGAATGCTGGCACAGGGAGCTTATCAATGTCGTTGATGTAAATTATTAATAGAAAGGGGCCAAGTACTAACCCTTGTGGGACACCCAAGTCGTTTTTCAAGTACCCAGATGACTTCTTTTTAATTGAGACATACTGCCATCTGTCACAAAGATATGACCGTATCCAATCCAGAGGTGTACCCCTCACACCATAGTGATGGATTTTATCCAAAAGAATTCTGTGATTTTCACAGTCAAATGCCCTGCTGAGATCACAAAAAATTCCAACAGGGCATACTCCTGCCTCAATGTAATCCACTAGTTTGTGATAGTAGGAATGTAGTGCTGTGGTTGTTGATTTCTTATATAGAAATCCGTGTTGGTTTTCTGATATTAAATTATTTTTATCAATATATGATAAAAGGCGGTGTGCGTAAGTGTACTCGAAGACTTTGGAGAAACTACAGGGAATTTTTACCGGACGATAATTCTCAAAAAGTAGATGATATTTTTTTTATGAACATGCGTAATTTTCCCAATCTTCCGAAGATATGGAAAGACCCCTGTTGAGAAGGATAGTTTACAGTGCTGCCTTACATTTTGTGGACAGTGGAATTAATGGTGACATCCTTCTTTCCGCCTATGGATAAATCTACGCCGTCTCTTCCAAAGTTGTTTCGTACATTTGAGTTCGACGAAACTGAGACCGAACAATTTCTGCAATATAGCAGAAAGCGCTGTTTACCAATCGTTTAATATTGGACCGCAACTCATTGAGGTAGTTGTGAAATAACATATAATCCGCCCTTTTGTAGATGCGGCCATCTTGAATTTCCATCTTTTCTAAACAAAATGGGAGTACCAATCATCAGATCAATCTGTCAACAGGAACTAGATCAAACTTCAATTACTAAATTTAGCCGAACAAACAGGGCAACCTAAACAAAACCGTTCAATTCAATAATATACGGTTTTCATCAGAACATTCATATTCGATGAAATCTGAATTATGGCACTAGTAGGTCAAAAACCAGAGGCATCTGTAAAAGCTAAAATTCGATACGGCCAGATTTATTCATTTTCTACCGTCCGAATCAAATGCAAGGTTCTTAAAAATTGTAATAATGTCTCACTCGAAATAATAGAGTATAATGTTTTCAAATAATACTTTTTTGCGAGATTTTCACTACTTTCGGTTCACGTTTTTCACTATACAAATATCACTTCGGGTGTGTTCAAAACCATGAAACCCAATCTTACAGTCCATAGCTGAAAGGGGATATATTTTTAGAAGAGATTGCTTTTTGTGAAAGAGAGATTTTTGGCTTTACATTTTTCCATCTTCAAATAATAAATGAGAGAAATGTAGCATCTATTAATTCAAACATTATTCCTATGGATGAAGTTAAATCAAATAAGTACAGACATCGCCACATCAATTGGTTTAACCCATCCGTTACATAAAGTCGTAATTTCATGAAAGAATGGGTTTGTTTCATGATTTTTGGTTTAAAGTTCATTTGGTAGTAATTTCAAATTGAAATATAGTGTACTTTGTTTCAGCTCTTTAAATATCGTTGTTTTCCCGTAATTAATTATTAAAATAGGATTTTCTAGGCCCATGACGTCACGGGCCCGCTTCTTATTCAATTGACCAATAGGAATAATACAAACAATGAACATTGCCAAATTGTAAAATCTACGGAGCGTATAAACAATTTATGATTCATTCGCGATTCAAAGTAAAATCACTCTCACTTCCGACAACTAAATCTGAGAAGAAAGTGTAAGGAAGGGAGAATTAATTATACATGAGATACAAATAACACAAAACGCAATAAAACGTTATTTTTCAAATATCTCCGGCAGCAGACATTTTCATATTTATATCACAGAAATTTTAATAAAGGAAGTGTATATGAACCTGTTAACGTTTAAATTCATGAAAAAATTCTCCGTATGAAATAAAATGTAGTCGACAACTATGGTTCTGAATAGAATTCAATGGGCTTTATTTTCATACGTTTCTCGAAGGCTCATGAACCCTAATAAAATAAATCAATTATGCATTCATGCCACCCACTTAAAATAAGAAATTCAACGTTATATATTAGCCATATTGCCACCCAGTCAGCTACCTCTCTTGAATGTATGAGACAATCTACTCTTTCTAATGTTTCATAACTTTGTATTTTTGTTAAAATAATTGACACTTGGCAACACCGCTGCAGACACGATCGATTTTATTGGTCAACAGACACGTGGCCCATTTAATCTCTTGCTTTTCGAGTTTTTCTTTTTTCTGCAAATATAAAGAGGTATTGGGACCGAATAGGCTCGATAAGTATAATATACTCCTAACTCGACCAGTCTATAAGCAAATCAGTATCATTTTCAATAGCATGAAACAAGCCAACTGAATGCTATGCTACACAGCTATTGAAATTTGATAACATGTGATGCATAATTTATAAGTTTTCAAATATGTATGAAGTAACTTCATGAAATATCTATTTATGAATGAGTAGTTTATTTCTGGATGTGAATCTTCATTGTAATTAAGATAAACAAGCACACAATGCTTTCGATAAAGTTGGCAACAAATGGAAAATAAATATACGTTCAGCCTTATGGAAAAGTCTTCTAGTTTGAATGTTTCAAATTGTTATCAATATTCATATTATATCAATGAAGTTTCAATACTGAATCAGTTTAATTTTTACATTATCACTGTTTTTCAGAAGATTTGACTCTTTCCAGTTCCTTATTATCAATATGTACTACTTCTAGGCCCAATAGTTAACAAAACGCTGTACATGGTACTTCTGGACTCACAGAACAAATAAGCAGCTATCTCATCAGTTCAGACTTCCATTGTCTATATAGTACAAACTGATTTGACAAGCCTGAAAAAAATTAAAAGGATTAACCGAAAATAACAATTTCATTAAACAAAAAACTGAAATTACAAAGAAATAACATACAAGGAACAACCAAACAAATAAGAATTGAAAATTAAAAAAATAAAAATATTATTACCAAAAAATGAAAAAATTAAAATTGAAAGATTTCAAGCGATGTTATGTCACGACGAAGATTGTTAGTATCCACAATCGTCTTCGGGTGATACCTAACTGTTATCACATGATAACATGATCGGTATACATACGAGAATAATAACCCTTACAAATCAACAGCCCTGCGCCACTGACATGAAACCGCCCTCTAACTCTCCTTTGAATCGCTTCTCTGGGGTAATGTTTGTTCAGATAAAAAACTGAATCAGGCTTTAATTTCGGAATGAAAGATTCCAACTCACAATGAAACTCAATAGAGGGTGAAATTCTTTCTTGAAATTTTATGGGAACTGAGATATGTTGGTGCTGGGTTTGCGTTTAATTTGATTGCAAAAACTCAGTTGGAGGTAGATTTAAAACCTTGGAAAATTTGACGTGGAAACTTATATCTGTCTTTTTCTCCGTTAACTAGCTGTCGTCCCCTACGATATACAGTGTCATCCCTAAAGTAGACACCACATGGGAAACTTATTTATTAAGGGTTTTTCGACAAAATATTATTCCTGATAAAAGTTTGTGCATGCTTTAAAATTGAACATACACCAAAAAAATACAGTAAACCATACGTAATATACGAGGAGCCTTCAAATATTTGATTTTGAGACAAGAGTAAAGTACTCTCACTTTGAAAAATCTCGTGAAATGTTATCAAAAAAAGTTGTTCAGCAATAAAAAATACATCTAGATTCAGAGTCATGGCCATCTAAGTGACGTTTTATTTTTAACCATTTTTTTTAATGGAGACTACGAAAAAAAATTACTAAAACTATAAATAACACAGCATTCTGTATACAAAAGCCTGTAATAGTACGAATTACACAACTATGGTATTTACCACGGTCAACTTTTTTGAAGAGTAATATAATTTTCAAAGTTTTTTGTGCAAAACTATTTTTATTTTTTGTTAAGACCGAAAATTACTCAAATTTATACAGTATTGTAACAAAAACTTAATATTCAATAATATCAAATCGCAAAACATTAAAAAAGAATAGCTATTTCTGAATAAACTCATTGATTTTCTGGATATTTTCTTATCCAAAATAATCTCCAGAAAATCAATGTGTTTGTTCCAGAATACATATTTCTTTTTGATGTTTTGTGATTTGATATTATCGAATATCAAGTTCTTGTTACAATACTGTATAATTTTGAGTAATTTTTGGTGTTAACAAAAAATTAAAATAACCAAAAACTTTGAAAATTATTTTATTCTTCAAAAAAATTGACCGTGGTTAACACCATAGTTGTGTAATTTGTAACATTACAGGCTATCAAAATAAACCGTCGTATACAGCATGTTTTCTTTTCGTAGTCTCCATTTGAAAAAAGTGATTAAAAAAATAAAACTTCACTTAGATGGCCATGACTTCAAATCTACATGTATTTTTCAATGCTGAACAACTTTTTTAATTAACATTTCCCGGAATTTTTCAAAATAATAGAACTTAAATCTAGTCTCAAAATCGAATATTTGAAGGCTCCTCTTATCATTCCCATATTGATTTCAATTTAAGAACCATCGATAGAAATGTGGGAAATTATCAGAGTAGTACTTATCTATTCATCTTTTGATTTTCATGGAATTATTTTCCAGCAACTTGACTGCATTAACCTTTCTCGATTTTATATTATTTTTAGAATCATGTGGGTTCGTTTTTCGATGGCATTCCAGGTTAGCTTCCCAAATTTCTGCCACCGCAGTTGTCGGTTAATTGATCAATCAACCGACAGTTGTCGGTTACTGGAGTTTTTTCCCAATACCAAATCGTTATTTTTACACATCGATACGTGTTTCGATCACCAAGTGATCATCTTCAAGATAAAACAGTTTTATCTCCCTCTTGAAGATAATCACTTGGTGATCGAAACACATGTCGAGGTGTAGAAATAACGACTTGGTGTTGGGAAAAAACTCCAGTGATATTCATTACTACACCAAAGGTTCCAAACATTACATCGTAAGTCTTTGTTAATATTTGTCGAAATAACTCATATTATTAGTACGAAATGTCATAACCAATGAAGCCACTGTAAGGTAAAACATTCTCTTCAAGGATGTTGCGTATGTACCAGTCAGCATTCATTCTTAAATTCACCTCTATAAGTTCAGTGCGACTGTTCCAACTAATGCCACCCCACAACAAAACCAACAACAAAGCTAACGTTATGTACAAGATTACATTCCGCGAAACGTTCTCCAGATCTTGTGTATACTCGAACACATCCATCTGGTTTCCATAACTGTATTTTTGTTTCATCTGTGAAAAGAATTCTTCCTCACCGATGTTCATTTCAGTTGACATGGGCTATGGCAAATTGTAACCGTCTAGATTTGCGACGTGGGAAAAGCCTAAGAACTCTAGCGATGCGTTTTGGATTTAAGCAACCTTCTTTGAATCTTCTCATCACTGTTTTGACACTTATTTCAACTTGTCTTGTGCTCAGTAAATCATTTTTGAGATGCGGAGCTGTAAGTATGCGATTTCGCAAAGATTGAATTTTCAAATATTGGTCACCTCTTGGCGTTGTACATCTCTTACGTCCTTGGCCAAGCCTCCCTTTTTATTCCCCAGTCTCATTGTATCGCTTAACAAACAATAAAAAAACAGTCGATTGATAGATATGCAATCTCCGCGCAATATCTTCTTGTCTGCATTCCTCATTGACTAAAGTAACAATTTTAACACAAACTAATTCGGTCAAATGCGGCATTACACATTCTTTCGTGCAATTCAATGTTCATATGAAAGTAGTTTCGAAATGTTTGTTTTTTATTTCAGTTTGCATCTGAAATGAATCTTTGTGCATCACCATCCAGACATTTTGTCCACCTCAAGGTCCTAGAACCAACTTAGGGCAATCGAATGTTCTAAATAGAATGGAAAAGTGTTTCAACCTAGCAAACCACTATTATGCCATTCATGCAGTCATTGTACACTGTGGTTCTGGCGTTGAATTTGGTCATTATTACGCCTTGATCAAAGACGAAACCGACTGGTTTAAGTTTGACGATAGTCGTGTCATGAAGTGTTCTGGCGATGCATTAAATTTATTGGAGCCTCTGGAGACACCATACATTTTATTTTATAAGAGAGAGGATATTGTTAGATCAAGATCTTCAGATGATGTGGTGCTGCAGGTTTTTCCGGGTTTTCCTGCAGCTGAAAAAG